>CAEGAE010006391.1:0-11130 GCA_903067095.1 Girardinus metallicus
GACCTCTGACGTTCTGATTGGTCCGGACCTCTGACGTTCTGATTGGTCCAGACCTCTGACGTTCTGATTGGTCCAGACCTCTGATGTTATGACGTTCTGATTGGTCCAGACCTCTGATGTTCTGATTGGTCCAGACCTCTGACGTTCTGATTGGTCCGGACCTCTGACGTTCTGATTGGTCCAGACCTCTGACGTTCTGATTGGTCCAGACCTCTGATGTTCTGATGTTCTGAGTTTTTCTTCCTCCTCCCTGCAGGGTTCTGTGTTTGTTCAGACATGTACTTCATTTTGACCTGAAGAAAAGGCAGTAACTGACAGATGAATGCGCTGCTTGTTTGTGGTGGAAAACACAGCATGTTATCATGTCTCTGCATGTTTGTGTTTCCTCAGACTTTGTTTGTGCTGCAGCAGGAAGCAGATTAAAGCTTCGGCTGGGAAATTCTCTCCAGATAGCTCGTATATCACGCCGCTGACTTTATTGCCCCTGTGGTGATATAATCCCACTGCGCAAAGACAAACATGCTTGCACACTTCAGCACTCCTGTGCACGCATGCATGAGCAGCCGCCCACACGGTGATGAGCAGCTGCCCACACGGTGACACGCAGTGCAGCCGCTCTGGTGCTGGTTTGGGATTCTCCTGGTGAACAAAGCCTGGTCCTCCATCCTCGCTGCGATCCGGGCCGCTGAGTCCCGTTCCTAACCTCGCTGCTCTCAACTCAATTTCACACTTGCCAGCTGCTGAAACGTCCTAATTCAATTCCCTGTTTAAGGAAGCGGAGGCCAACTGAGGAAAGTGTAGAGGAACGGGTCGGTCAGCTGGACAACCTCCTGGACAGAGCGGCTCGTCTGAGGGCTGCAGGCTGGACGGAGACACTTATTACTAACAGCAGAAATGATTCAACAGTTTGGTGCTTTTATTGTGAAGGGGCGGTGCAGTGATGCAGGATGAATCACTATCAGATGAAATATTGTGAGGAGCTGTAATGGCCAGTATCTGTTAAACTGCTGAGTCCAGTAATGGGACGGTGCCGCGGGGGATTCCAGCCAAAAGCCTCAGAAATTTACAGATTCATTTCATATTTGCAAGAAAAATGTGGATATTCTCTGATGTGGAAAAGGTTTAAATATGTTCTAGAAAAGGATCGTTTTCCATGATCTATGATCTTCCACTTTTGGTTCCAAGTGACTTTATAACTTCTGACGTTTCAACATCTCAGTTCTTTCTAGTAAAATGTGTTTTATAAGTTGCCTCCTCTTTTCTCTGCGATCCTTCGTCGCGCTGCTGGGAAAGCTTCTCCTGACCATCTAAAACCTCTGGAGCGTTCTGTCCCGTCAAACGCTCTGCCCTCATATCGGCGTCATGTCGATCGTTTCCGTAGCTTTAACTAGGACATTTTGGTTGTGGGAAGAAAAGTCATTGTCTTTGTTGAAACTGTAGTCGTGGCTGTGGAACAGTAGAAAACTTCAGTAAAAGACATTATTATTATTATAAACATTCAAAAATAAATGAATAAATTACGGCATGACTCACATTTGTAAAATGGAATTGAATAGAATGTAAAATATCATAACTATAACCACCGAGTGTCTGCTGGTCAAACATTTACTCAGACAGATGGACTTTCTGTCCTTCAGTCGATTTTCTCTCCTCGGTTCTTTTCCCGGATTTTATTTGAGCTTTTTGCTTTAACAATGTTTTCATGATGTTTTTGGCTGCAGCATCTCTGGGTGAATGAAATATAAATTGACCTTATTAAGGAACACTCTCGCTGCTCATCAATATCAGAACTGAAATCATTCAAACTGTTATGAAAGTTCATGAATTGCAACTCAGCAAAAAGTTTAATCTAAAATCAACCTGAAAAGATGCAGATCCATCTTAAATATGTTGGAAGCCAAACTGAACTTCTTCAGTTTGTAAAAGCACAAATAATTGTTTCATCTTTTAAAACTCTTATTAAATATTATTTGCTTATTTCTACTTTATAACCACATTGTTGTTAAAGGCCTGAAGCTCAACAACAGAGACCAGAGTTGGAACAAAGTGCGAACCAGTGATGACTTCCTGAACATGTTCAGCTCAGGCTGCGGCTCAACCGACTGCAGCAGCTGCAGCACCAACATGTCGGCTGCAGCATCACTTCCTACCTTCAGTGGTTGTTGCGGCGCTGCGTCTGCAGGACAGAGTCGACTCTAACCGCCTTCTGCACGGCTGTTTGCTGCTTTACGGCTCAGATCTTTCTCTCTAGATGTTGTGGCATTCTGTGCTGCAGCTGCTGCTGCAGCTCCTGCTGCTGCTGCAGCCAGTAAGCTCCATGTTTGCTCTGAGCTCGCTCAGCGTTCCTCTATCTGGGGAGATCAAACTCAAACATTAATTACAGGAAAACTGAAGCATTCCTCCCTGAAACCAAAGCGTGTCTGACTCTTCACTCCTTCCCGTATTTTGTTTCTGCCTCACATAGGAAGGTGCACAGCTTTGAATAAATTGAATTCTTGTAGCTCATAAATAGATGACAAGCTGAGGGATTCTGTCTGAAGGAAACACAAACTCACCACAGAACGTCCAAATGTTCCTGCACGGATCCATAAAAATCCTCCCTTTGATGCAGACGCTCTGTTTGCACTGATGAAGAGTCACTGATGTACACGGCGCTGTACAGCCAGGCGTCATCAGAATCATCCGACTTGATGTTCCATAAACTCCAACATGACGTCTTTGTTAGGCATGTATGTTCATACATTTCCTAGTTTCATCCTTCCAGACTTCTTCTTGTAGAAAACAGTTCAATAAACCAGACAAACGGCACCAGGCCTGCTTTTCTTTTTCATTTCCCGTCAGAAATGTCGTTTTCCTCCTGGTACAGGACGACGGAGTCTGCCTCTGTGCCCGAGGAAGAAAAATGAAGCAATTCCCTCCCAGTGTTGGACGGACGTTTTTACTGTGTTCAGGGAGACATTTTAATTGAAATATGTGAAGTGACTCAGTTCAATCATCTCCAACCTTTGCCTTCAAACACGACGCTACAAGAGAAATGACATTCTTAGACCTGGCTTACAGATGCAAGGTCAGCTGAGCAAACGGTCGCTGAACGGAGCCACCAGCCGGCCGCCAGCCAAACTGGGAGCTCTGGTCGGCCATGCTGACATCTCCTCCTGACAGGAAGCCGAGCAGGAGTCTTGATGTCTCGCCGTTGTCCTCTTTATGTCCATTGTGCGCGGCTCACTGTCGGCGGGACTTGGACGGCTTCTGGGATCTTTGCGCTCTCCCAGTGAAAGCAGCTGGTTTCAGTCTGCAGCCGCCATCAGTCACGCTGCGGCGGCGCGGCCGCCGGGGAGTTTGGCCCAGTCCGTCATTTGTTATCAGGTGGGAACAGATTGGCTGGAATATTTATGTTGGAATGTCTTCACTCAGTCAAACTCCAAGGTTTTGTTTCCTGGTTTGCTGCAACCTTTATGGGTGAACTGAGCTGATCTGTGATTGATTCCAGTTCAGGTTCTGGAACAATGCATAAAAAATCTCTGCAAAAACAAAAAGTAAAACATGTTGCACATTTTAGTTCAGTCATTTTAGTGTTCAGATGATTATGAGAATAATAACATTTCAGATTTTCTGTTTGGTTCCCATGACATATGATTTATTTTTGGTTTTGTTTATGTTCTATTTTAAATGGATGCAATAAGCAATTACTGATGTGACAGGAGCTCAAGCTTTGACTGTTGGGTGGAGGGCGTGTCGACGAGGGCGTGGTGGAACCAAGGGATGAATGGGAGGCCACGGGCGGCTGGCTCTGTGTGCATGAGGGCGCGGGTGTCATGATTTCTGTTGACCGGGCTGCAATGCCGTTTATTGTTGACTCCGTTTCATTGGCCTGGTCAGTCTGTTAAAGTCTGAAGTCAAGGTGGAATAAACTGATGACTGTGACGGAGCGAAAAAGCGGCCTGGAGCATCTGGAAGCAGGCGGACAGTTGAGATTCCTGAGTTAGCCCAGTGCTAACCAACATTTAACACGTTTCCTCAGCGCTGAAGCTGTCGGGCCAGATTCATGTTTAGAAATAAATCATAAAGTTGTTTGGCTGATGATTTTAACTGTGAGTCAGATGTCCTGCAGAGACTCAGAGTTCATACACCTTCGGCCGCTAGGCTAGGTTAGGCTAGGCTAGGCTAGGCTAAGTTACTATAATAACTTGTAGTGTTATTTTCTCCACTTTGAAACCACTAAAATTTAATCTTATTGACATTGTTACTGTAAATCATATTCAGCGCGGCGGCCATTTTAAATCACTCTGATTATTATTGGAGACAAAGATTTTCTGATTGTGACTTCCTGACCAGAACGTCTTAATGAGCTGATAAATGCTCCTCAGGCCAAACAGTCAGACATGTTTTATTCCAAAGTTGATAAAAAATGAATTTTAATTTGATTCAAGTGTTAAAACTCTTTAACTTTCAGATGTTTGTCTCTCATTCAGTAAATCTACTTTTCCTCTCTTTGATTAGCTTTTTACATCTGATAGCATCACGCGACTATTAGCACAACAGTAGAAATGTGTGATTTGACCCTTCATCATGTGTGTGTGTGTATAATAGTTTGGACCTGATTGCATGTGTGTGTGCACACATGCGTGTGCGCCTGATGGATTTTCAGTTTCCGTTCCTGTGTATGCTCCTTCCACCGGAGCAGCAGATGAGATTGAGCCTGAGCGGCTGGTTCTGAAATTGGGCCGGTCCTGCTGGACTCACAGCTCCATTTAAATGCATTAAAGCTGAAAGTGGCTCGTGTTTCAGCGGTTCTGACGGGAGAAACTTCCAGCAGCTCTGCGAGCGATTGGCGTTTGACATCCATTAGCGGCGGCTACACGCGCGACGAGGTCAAGCCCCAGATTTACAGTCAGAAAAACGAACACGGCTTTGGCTAATGTCTCGTTTCATTGTTAACGGGCAACCATCACTCTGTTCTTCTGTTTCAATAAGACTGCAGGACGGCGGGTGGCAGCTGATGTTTATCCCTTGTCAGAAGCTGCAGACTTTGCATTTGAAATCACTCTCAGCTGCCACAGGTGCTGTCAGGAGGAGAGGCCTGGAAGTTGACATGGCTGACAGGCGGCTGCACAAACTGTCCCGGTGCTCATGGCGATAAAAAGAGGCGTCCGCCGCTCGGCTGCAGGCGCGACGCGGCCGTGAATAATTCATGTCGCTGGTTTGTTGGGAGGGGCGCCGTAAGCTGGCGTGGCGCTTACTGTCATCTTCAGCAGATCACACACCTTCGCTTAATTGTATGTGTTCAGTCGCTTCCCTGCAGGTTCCACATCTTGTTCTAGAAAAGTTCCTGAAGAGGAAATAAGTGAAATACTAAACGCTCAGATCTGATTCTTTCCACACGTCTAGTGACGCAGCGCTGCAGCTAACCAACGATTCTTCTATCGATTATTCTGCCGATTAGTCAAACTAAAAACATGTCAGATTCTGCAGAACCTTTATGACTCGTACAAAAGAACTTAAGTAACCAACACAGTTAATTCCTTTTTAAAATAAGCCTTTAGTGGATCAGACTCAACAACGGCATGTTGAAACATTTCAACTTCAACTGAGACATTAAATCCTAACTACTGTAAATACATTTAGACTTCAAATATTCACTCAATGTAATTTAAATCTAGGTAGAAAGACAATAAATAGTTTCATCTGAGCTGCTGAACGTCTCGTTATTTGACTCAGTGATCAGTTATGCATGCATGTTATTTTAGAGTTACTCGGTAACTAGTTGCAGTAATTAGTTACTCAGGAACTAGTTACAGTAGTTAGTTACTCAGGAACTAGTTGCACTAGTTAGTTACTCAGGAACTAGTTGCAGTAGTTAGTTACTCAGGAACTAGTTACAGTAATTAGTTACTCAGTAACTAGTTGCAGTAATTAGTTACTCAGGAACTGGTTACAGTAGTTAGTTACTCAGGAACTAGTTGCAGTAATTAGTTACTCAGGAACTGGTTACAGTAGTTAGTTACTCAGGAACTAGTTGCAGTAATTAGTTACTCAGTAACTAGTTGCAGTAGTTAGTTACTCAGGAACTGGTTACAGTAGTTAGTTACTCAGGAACTGGTTACAGTAGTTAGTTACTCGGTAACTAGTTACAGTAGTTAGTTACTCGGTAACTAGCTACAGTAATTAGTTACTCGGTAACTAGTTGCAGTAGTTAGTTACTCAGGAACTAGTTGCAGTAGTTAGTTACTCAGGAACTAGTTACAGGTACTCGGTTACATCTACTTTGGTAACTTTTTGAAAAATAAAACTTTTACTTGAGTAAAATGACCTTGAAGTAACATTTCTTACTCAAACTGAGATTTAAGTAAGAAATGCAGTTTAATGAATTATTTTACTCAAACTTTGACGATTACATCATCTTCACAAACACAATTTCATAACATAAATACTTATGAGGCCTTTTTACGTTTTGCTTTAGCCGAGTAATGAAACGTTAAAGAAGTGCCAGCCTTACAAGAGTTCGGATCAGTTCTGATGGATTTTCCTGCTGCTATGTTATAAACCGGGAGCTAATGTTAGCTGGTTAGTTGGGCTACCTGCTCAGGTAGCCACTCAGAGACGGAGACGGTCTGACGGAGCAGCAGGACAGACGGGTGTTTGTGTCAGACGGGCTGAAGGGAATCGTCTTTCGGCTGACGGCGGATTCTTGGCGGTGTTTCAAACCGTGGCGTTCAAGCTGCTGCTGCTGGGATCTGTTGGAGCGTTTCTGGTCATGTGACCTTGTTTGTGGCTTCGCTCGGTGCAGAATCAGGCGGTCTTAGGCATAGTCACGCGTTTCCTCGTCTTTGTTTGATCGTAAGAGGTTTTAGATGTTTTAATCCCGCATATTGTTCCTTTGCCCTTTTGTCTGTTCATGGAGGAAAACATGATCTGCAATATAAGAGAATCAAATTAAAATGTAAAACAAAAACACGAAAAGCTTGAGGATAAATCTGGGCGGATGGAGGAGTGAACGCCTGGAGCCTCTAACCGCTGAATAGATGTTTCAAATCCGCCCGTCTCCACAGGAGGAGAACATGACAGAGAGCTGATCTAACATTTGGCAATGCAAACATAATCCATCTTATCATGTTCTTACTTCCTCTGCTCTGCATGGAGAAGAACTCAACACAAGCACATTTTCAAACTTTTATGTTTGGCCTCGCAGCTTCAGACGGTTCAGCCTCCAAGGAAAGGAGACGTTATTAATCCTCTGGATGCTGATTCCTGACGGCGGTGATCCTCTCCAGCGCTGGCGGTTACAGACGTTCACGAATGCATCACATCCGGGTCGAGCCGGGTCGGTTACAGCTGGTTCAGATTTGAAAGCTCTGGTCGGCCACGCAGTTCTTCCACTGAGTCACTTTGCTGCTGCGCCTCATCTGGCCTAAACACCCAGACGCTGACAGACACTCAGCATGTTCCAGGCAAACAAAATCCTCTGATTTTTATCATGTTAATAATGGTGGGAGTTCATTGTCATTAATCACAAATAGCTGTCAACAAAATAAGCAACATTTTCTACTCAAAGCACTTTTTGCTGTTAAATTACTGAATAAATAACCACATGAGCTGAACAACAGAGAAATTTATCACTTTAGTCTGTTCCTCGAGTTCTTCATCACATTGGAGCAAAGTTTGTCTCTGAAATGTGGACTGTGGACGCTGACATTAGTGCTAGCTGCTACGTGTTTAGCATGCTATTTTAGCCTAGCATAGCTTCTCTGATAGGCAAACTCCTCTTAGCACAACTTGAACACAACAACAGTCTTTTCCATCGTCGTGTCAGATCGTTCAGAAGCAGAAATGAACCTCAGTGGATCAGAGGAGCGTCTTTGTATCGCTGCTGCTAGCGGCCGCTGTTAGCGGCTGCTGTTAGCTGCTGCTGCTAGCGGCTGCTGCTAGCGGCCGCTGCTAGCGGCTGCTGCTAGCGGCCGCTGTTAGCGGCTGCTGTTAGCTGCTGCTGCTAGCGGCTGCTGCTAGCGGCTGCTGTTAGCTGCCGCTGTTAGCTGCTGCTGCTAGCGGCCGCTGTTAGCGGCTGCTGCTAGCGGCCGCTGCTAACGGCTGCTGCTAGCGGCCGCTGTTAGCGGCTGCTGTTAGCTGCTGCTGCTAGCGGCTGCTGTTAGCTGCTGCTGCTAGTGGCTGCAGCTAGCGGCTGCTGTGAGCTGCTGCTGCTAGCGGCTGCTGCTAGCGGCTGCTGTTAGCTGCTGCTGCTAGCGGCTGCTGTTAGCTGCTGCTGTTAGCTGCTGCTGCTAGCGGCTGCTGTTAGCGGCTGCTGCTAGCGGCTGCTGTTAGCAGCTGCTGCTAGCGGCCGCTGTTAGCGGCTGCTGTTAGCTGTTGCTGCTAGCGGCTGCTGTTAGCGGCTGCTGTTAGCTGCTGCTGCTAGGGGCTGCTGTTAGCTGCTGCTGCTAGCGGCTGCTGTTAGCTGCTGCTGCTAGCGGCTGCTGCTAGCGGCTGCTGCTAGCGGCTGCTGCTAGCGGCCGCTGTTAGAAACCCATGAATACAAAATCTCCGATTAACTGCTTAAAAGTTTTAACATGTTAAATCTACGTAGTTAATGATTCTAAATTAGCAAGTTAAAGTCCTGGTTTAATAATAAATTAGTTTTATTTACACACTGTCTCAGAAATGTTGATGCTTGTTCCAGTTTTTCCCATTTTGTCGCCTTTCAGCCAAACGGCTCTCGTTCAGGATGGAACAAGAAATGTGGCTGTGAGGGAGGAAATGACATGTTTGCCTCTTCCTCTTTAAAGCAGCCAGCCAGTCACACAGAGATTATCTGGAAATAGACATTTTCAGGTTTCACTGCAGATTCTCAGGTCTTCAAAGGTCCAGCAATGGGAAAAAATTGAAAGCTAACACAGGATGGAAAGAAGAGTTGATGTCAGAACAAGTTTGACTGAACTGGTTTAGCCAGAGTTCAGGTTTACAACGTTTCCTTTTATATATCTGAATAAAAAGAAGCTGCTGCATCTCTGCTTATGACATGGGCAGATTTTGGCTGAGGTGTAAAATGAAGGATCAGCTGTGAGCGCTAGCAGGTTGCATTTTGTTGTGTGAAACAAATGGTTATTAAAGTCCCAACAACTGGCTGTGAACTGATCATCAGTCACCTGAAAAGATCCCGGCAAGGACAGAACCGACTGACGTGGAGCGGCTGCACACTCAGCCTCCCTCCCTGAGTCGCTGCCGTGGAGCTGCCACCTCATGGCAGAGGGTCTCTGTTTGCATGAGTGAGGCGGAGGAACAACATTCAGGTTGCATTCTCCTGATCATGCCTGTAGCATCACCTCATGCAGCCAAGCCCAATGAAACCTGACAGTTTCTGCCATTTTCAGGTCTGCAGGCGCAGCTGGTGCTGGTATCTGCAGCCATTGTGTGATTTCTGCCTTCAGCGCTGCTGATCGATACAGGAGGTGTAGTACTCCAGCTCTAAAAGCATTCTGTGCTGATTTAGCTCTTTATGAACCACAAGGCTGTTTTTTGTTCAGCAGAGCCACCTGATCAGCCGACTGTAGAGAATTATCCTCTTCATGTCGGGCGCTGTGTGAGAACGACCCACTGGTCATTCAGCAGCCAGCTGCCGGTCCGGCTGACATCAGCCGTAACTTCTACAACCCAGAAACAGTTAAAGTGACGCTAACTCCACTTATTTATTGCTGTGTTTTTATCTTGATGAGACACTTTGTGAATATTCCAAGTTTAAAAGTATTTATAGTAGTTATTAGGATTTAGTTGGATTTAAAAACTCACACGTCTGATTAAAAAGTGAAGTTCTAGCATTTTAATCAATGAGAAATCATTCAGAAAAAAGAATTAAATGGCTTGTTTACTTAAATGTTCTTTTTGTATAATACTTCTTTTTGGACAGAATAATCAATAGAAGACTAGATCTCTACAATAATCATTAGCTGCGACTCACCATGCATGTTAACGGTCAGATGAACCTGTGTGGCAGGACTGGACCTGCTGGTTCTGTAACGTCTGCAGTGTGCAGCCCTGTGGGAACCTCTGCAGGCATCATCCATTTCTGTGGGGAAGCCGAAGCCGACGCCGGAAACTTTATGACAGGACTCTGCTACTGTAATGTCCATAAGCGAGGTCAAGCAATCGCGGATATTACTTCATTTGTTAAGTGGATTAGCTGCTTACTGTCCTGAGGCAGACGAGGTTAAAACGTGGCTTGATCTGAGCATCTGTAACGTCGCTTTTGCATTTGGAGATGCAGCATCATGGGGGCTTGGCTGGCAGGGAGAGAAACGGAGCAAAGCGGAGGATCCGTCATGCGGACGTGGCCGTCTGTCTGTTGGCGCCGCACCGCCGCCTCGCTAACAAACTCCGGCTTTCACGACCCACTTGTCGAGTCAGGCGTCCCTCCGTGTGGGAGCGGCGTACGACCTGCGCTCCTCGGCGTCCCGCATGAAGGGCAGAGCGGTGCACGGAGGGATCACTCGTTCTGCAGGACACACTGACGGTGTAAACCCTTGATAAAGAGCGTCGTTCACAGCGAAACCCCGTCAAGGACTTGTTAAAGGCCTGACACGCAGTGATTCATGGTCAGACCAGCGGCGGCAGGCTACGCATGAAGGATGGGGGTGAGGCTGGAGCAGCATCACTCACATGACCAGCAGTTTGCAACAACGAGTCGTTTCACAGAACAAACACGCTCCCAGAGTCAGAACCGTTTCTTTCAGTTCTTCACTCAGCGCTGACCTCAGACTGAATGGTTTCCCTGAAATCCATTCAGTCTGTCTTATGATTCAGGATGGATTCTGGAGGAGAGTCCAGAGAGACGCGTCTCAGTGGGAACAACGGGGCAGAGCGGCTACCAACAAACCCAACAGTCAGCTGGAGCTTCACAGAGGAGCAGCCAGGCAGGCCCAACAAAAAGGCATTTCATTAAATCAAAAAGTGTAACTTCATCAGAAAAATCCCTCATTTATTTGGTGTTTCATTGTTTTGTTTCCACACAATTAAAAAGCTCATTTTGTCATGATTTGTGGTAGTAGAGGTGGTGAGGAAGATGCTGAGGTGGTGAGGAAGATGCTGAGGTGGTGAGGAAGATGCTGAGGTGGTGAGGAAGATGCTGAGGTGGTGAGGAAGATGCTG
>CAEGAE010006393.1:0-38124 GCA_903067095.1 Girardinus metallicus
TGTTAAGATGTTTTACATTGAAATAGCTTTTGATTTTAGTACATGTGACCACTTAATGCTGAGCATTTGAAGAATGACCGTTTGCAGTTCTTTATAATCCATGAAATGTTTTGAAAATCTGCTGTGCTTAATAATTTGGAACAATGCATTTTGAGTTGTTTTTTTTTTTAAATACTGTTCTCATTGGGAGTTTTGTTCAGTAAAATTTTATTTATACTGTAACAGTTCATGGCTTGAAAATTATACTGACCATCATTTGCATTGACCATTTAAGAAAATCTGAGAAAATATCACTTGCATAATAATTTGGAACACAGTATAGATATTAAAATATGACTGTACCATGTGGAGTATGGAGGATTATCACTTTCTTTGCTTGGGGGCTTTGTGTAAGTACTTTGCTTCTATCATCTTGACTCCTACATTGCCTTGCTACACAGAAGTGAGTTCTATTGTGACAACGTTGAGGATGATAACTTGCAGTAAAGGTTTTCCAAAGACACTCAATGCATATCTGCTGATCGATGACACTAATGGTCAAGAATAGCTGCTAATACTCTATGGCTGGTATTTAATCGCACAATAAATCTTACCACTGACAAAGGCTCCTTAGCCACATTTGGCAAGAACATCTCAGCCTGCAATCGCCACCACATTTCCCCCGTCAATGGAAAAGGAGAATTGGTGATGGGGGGGGAGGAGGTGAGGTGAATGGAGAGGAAGCAGATGAGAAGAGTGGAGATGGAGAAAGGCGAGGGGGAGGCAGCGGGGGTGTTTAATCTACTGATTCAATTCCTGCCAATGCCCGTCACTCTGCCTCTCTGTCAGGAGGGCAAATGGAGCATGCAGCCAAAAACACTCAGACCAAATCACATTTTCTCTCAAATTCTCACTCTCTCTTGCTGTCTCTCTTGCATCTCTATATCTATCGCTCACACCATCTCTCACTCTCCACCATTCCTCACATCTCCCTGTTGCATTTTCCTCCATTTTTGTCACTCACTTGCTGACTGATTCCTGCATTACTCCACACATGTGCCAAGAAAACAAAACTTTGGACACAAGTGCAAACAACAGTGCTTGGAATTCTTAAGACTTTAAGTTTTTTCCACATTTTTGTATAAATAAATGCATAATCCTTCCCTGGCTCCTGCTTCCAGTCTTAAATATTGTTTATTCACTTTCCTTTTGTTAGTAAATGATGACAGTTTTGTAAACATCCCATCTTAGTAAAAGAACAATTGTTAAAGCGAGTAAAGGTCTGTTGATGAATGCATATTGATGGAAATGCTTGATTTGTAGTATTTTAAATGACACGGCGTGTCAAATGCAAAACATCATTTTGCATTGATTTTAGTTCTGCATTGTAATTTACAAGTCAATTCATTAATTCATCAATTCATACCTCTTTACCTGGAATTTTGTAAGCTTAAATAGCTTTACCTCAACAGGCAGCAAATTTAGAAAAATAGTCAAAAGTAGATTTTCTCCAGCATGAATCTCACTCGTACATGCTAAAATCCATGGATCCTGAATGTTTGTTTTTTTTTTTAATGGATTGCTGCTTTCAAAAAACTCTGCTTCCACACAAGACCAATTCTCAGAAATGTTTTCATTTGCACAAAAACACAGTGAACAAAACAAGAAGCTGTTTTTACAATCTCAGAACTGTTACTAGCTCTAAATACAAACAGTTCTTTAGGTTAGCACAACACTCAACAAGAATGGTGAACAACAAATCATGTGTGAAGTCTTTTGTAGGAGGTTTTGGAGCTGCTGCAGAATGTAATTTACCTTTGTTGTTATGTATGATGCGTATGACACATTTGGAGTTATAGATCATGTTAGAGGCAGGGCTAGTATGTCAATGTTTCACAAAAGAGACATTTTTACAGTCCACGAGAATACATGAAGGTGAAATTTTCCCTCTGAAGCCTGTATTTAAAAAAAGCTATGGATACATGAAAAATACGTGTGTCCCCTTGTGGACATGGGGAATTTGGTTCTGCATCCAAGTATCAGCCTGGATTTGATTTGGTGACTCCAGTTCATTAAAACTACAGTAACTAGTCTCACACATGTGACAAAAAGAAATATGTGTAGTCTCCCAACAGTGGCTAACTGGTTCTGGTAAACCTCTGTTAACACAAAATTACTCAAAAACTCTCTGCATCAGCTAAGCACACCAAGTTTTTAGATAAATTAAAACCCTCCTTAAAATCTGATTTGAAGACTTTTATCTGCTTGAACATTTGATTTTGCTCTAGACTTACAAAAAATGATTATTTTAATTTTTCCAATAGTGTTTTCCTACAACGCATCAGCATTTTGCATCATTTTTAATTGCATTATAAATAACTGAAGTAAATGAAAAACTTTTTCAAAAATCACTTCCACAGGATTAATTTATAAACCCACAAGCTTTCATTTTGATTACCTCAATCAGTTTTAAGCCAGCCTCCCAAACATTTCAAGCCAACTTGAGAAATGAGACATCCAGACCCAAGAGTGGAAACCTATTAAAGTTATCACCTCCTCAATCTATTTATTACATTAATAATATATTGAATAGGTGATGGGGTTTCCAGACTCAAACACTGTTTTCCAATAACAGTGTCAAGGAGGGAAGCAATTTATCAATCATAATTGCGACCGGGATCAAAAGCACAATTCAGAAAAGATGAAAAAAAAGTTTACGAATGTTGTGGCTGTACCAAAAACACATGGGGCATGACCACTAGAAACATAAAACCTTGTATTTTCAGAGCTGGTTGAGACATTAGCAGAATGTTGATGTATAAACCATATGATATCTGAGGGAATAGGAATATGGTTTACACAGTTTACACTTTTTCCTCTTGAGGTGACTGATTGAAGAAGGTTATTATGTCCTGGAAATGACGTAGCATTTTCATAGCTGCTATTTAAACCTGCTATTGCTGAAGCTATGTTTCCTTTCATTGCATTTGACTGTTGGGTGACACCTTGAACAATTACATTCCTATAGAAGAAAAAAAATAGTTACAAAGTTAAATAATAAACAGGACACATGCATTGTCCAATTTCAGTTAATTTATTTGTGAACCCACCAAAATTAATCAGTGACCCACAAATATAACAGCAAACACTGAGACTGTAATTAGTAATGTGTTTCAGAGTAACATCTTTTTTCTTCATACTGCTAGAGATGAAGCAGCTTTATTCATCCTCCTACCAGCTTACTAAGTTGACACATTAGTAGACATGCCTTATGTTCTGTCTGTTTCTCTGTCCTCCTTTCATCTGCGCAGAGCCTACGGCTGAGAAAGCCGATGTGCTGGTATAAGCTTTGTCACCCCCACACGGGGCCCCTGGCTGGCCAGCCAGCTCTCTTTTCAGTCCTCTCATTTACACCCAGCATAATTAAGAGCTTCAACCTTAAAAAAGCGGATGGCTCTTGTAGAAGCTACTCCCAGAGGATTTCACACTGGAGCTGCCAAAAGCAGCTGAGAGAGTGAAGTCAGATACAACCATGAAAACTTTCAGTATGTGACTTTCTTGTCTGGAGGAATTACAGAGCGATCCAAACTGCAAGTAAAGTAAGGCTGCATTTTTTGAAAGTATACTCATTTTTCAGAGTTCATCTCTTCTTAGTGAAAATGGCTATTTGTGCATGTACGCTTCACTTACACATACTCTGAGTGGACATTGCATCATTGAGCTTGATCATAAGATTTATTAGTGGGAATTTGGGGATGAAATTTAGACAATATGCATGGGCAATTTGACAACAAATTTGAATTGATATGCCACAGGTTTTATAAATCAGGAGTGCCGAGTTTCTATTTGTCTTCACTTAAAAGGAGAGTTTAGAAAAACGGAGAGCAACAAGCTTAGGCATGAACCTGGCAATAACCTGGTGATATTTTTTAAATTTTTTCAGCACTTTGTCACATTACAACCACACATTTTATTGGGCTCTTATATGATTAACCTCCTTAAATTTGTATGTTCTATGAAGTGCCGCTTTACTGTCACATCTACTGGGTTGTCTGTCGATCTTGTGTGTTTTTGTGCAAAGAGAGCATTGCTTCATCATCTCCTGCAGAACATCAAAAGCTCAGCAGTATAATGGACTGGTTGAAGAAGAAGATCACCAGGTTGCTTTCTCCACACTTTTCTAATAAAGGTCTTTGTTGCTGGAATTCATCCCTTATTGTCTCCATACTTGATTCTTAGTGTCCCAAGTGCTCATGTTGGAGTACTTCTGCCACTTCTTTCTGCAAGGCTCCCATGATTCATACCAACCTTTTTTTTTTTTTTCTTTGCCACAAATCCTACAAGTCTTTTTGCTGTTCCTTTGGTCAGGATATGACAGTCGACTCCTCGGGTAATCCTTGCCAGGAAGCTTCCCGCCTTACTGAAAATCACTCTTGTGCCTGACTGCCCTCTGCTCCTCCTCACAGTGAAACATGCCAAGCATGCAGCACCACCTTCATCTCATCTCCTAATCACAGACTGTCAGGTATATAGCTACGTCTTCTTTATGTAACCCAGAAGAAAACAATCACTGGATTTTGTCAACTTCATCTTGGGGTGACATTTTCACATAGTCGCCCAGCTAACCAATCATCTCCTCTTCCAGTCCTTCTGGGTTCTTCTTGCAAATAACAAAGTGTGATTATTCTTGTGGTTACACTGAACTCCTTTAAAAACTGCTTTTCATGTCCTTAGTTGCTTCTGTCCCAGACTAATTTTAAACAAGACAGATGCACCCAAGTAAAATCCAGTGTAGTCTTTCAAAGTCAACAAATCAGTAATTAGTCATATGTGAAATTTGTATCCCATTATATGTACAACTGGTCTGTGAAGGTCTCAAACATTTGTTAAAAAACAGTGGTTAAGAAGCAACACAAAGACCAAGAAATAAACTAGTCAGCTCTGGGACAAAGCTGAAGGTTTGCCCCAGGTTTGTTAAAGCTTAGAGATATGGCAGTTTAACAAAATCAACAAGCTTTGTAAGGTCAGCATTCAAAACAAATAACCAAGGAGGAGCTGCAGAGATTCTCATCTGAGGTGAAAAATATGTTTACAGCATGTTGACAGGACAGCTATTAGAGGCAAACTTCATTAATCTGTTTAATTGGGAGGTGATACTGTATATTTGCAGTACATCACTGGGAATGTAAAGAACTTGGGAAACCTTTGAGAGAAGGTGATTTGAGCTGAGATGGAAATTGTATTCGGAGACGGGGTAGATAGACTGAAATGTAGGACAATTCTTAAGAGGAGGAGGGCTGATCCAAAGGCTACAAAACAAAAAAATCTGTAAGTCTCCTTATACAGACTTACTTCTTAATTCTGAGAAGTAATTCCTATGATGACCTCAGCAGATACACAGTTCCACAAGGTGTATGCTAATTGCTGCTGCTGCTGCTGCTGCTAGTCTGAAGGAGCTGAGGCTATAGTTGTGGGGAAGGAGTGCTATGTAAGGCAAAACTTATCTGAAGACTGTAGCTGCAAGAAAGAGGATTTTGGGAGCAGGTACTTGAATTCCTGCAACCGAATACTTAAAAATTTCTCAAACGTGCATAAAATAATCAAAAGTACACTCCAGGTATTATTTGACAAGGAAATAACATTAGAGCATGACATAAAGCTCAAAAATGTATATTTTACATAATGCCTCCCCTTTAATTTACATATCAATGGGGAATATGCATAGAAATGCAAATGGTCATGTATGCCAAAGAAATTTTCTAAAATTTGAGCAATTTGAATTGCATGTCAACAGTCTGTGACCTTTATTATGCATTTTATCAGCAAGAGAGCAAAAAAATAAATGTAAAACATATTAACTACCAAGGATGCCATGTGATGTCCAGAATAGAAAAGCATAGAGTAAGGCGAAGACATAAAGACGTGACCTTTATGTCCCACAGGAGCACTTACATCCCATTTTTCTTCACCACTACCCCTTCCCAAATCCCACCCGAATACACCATCATTGCTGAGATGGCAACTTGGAGGATCGGACGTAAAAATCCCTGAGAGACGAAGGGATGCTAGCACCTGTGTGTTCCTGTCACCTTGATAGGAATTGGTTTTTCCTTAAACACACCCACAATATCTATGGGATTCCTCAAGGACAGGGAGGAGATGAAGGTGATGTGGAGAGATTGATAGATTTTGATTGTTCAATCTGCTCTGTGGAAACACATGTAAGAGACTGAACAATAAATTACAACTGGAAGTTCTCACAATTTGAAAAGAGGATTGGTTAGGGACTCTGTCTAAGTCATAAAATAAGGTGATAAGTGACATTAAATGAATATTCTTTACCAAATCACTTCATAAAAACAACCCAAAACGTTTCAGATTTACTTATTCTGCTCACAGAACAGGTTACCTGGAAAGCAGATGAAAAACAATTTTTTTTCTAGAATTGGTTTAAAAACTAAGCCAAGTACATTCACTTTTTTTGTTAGAAGTATGACACTATTTTTTTTTTTTTTCATATTTAGTAGGTTTGAATTTATGGCACCTGCTGAAAAGTCTTGTTCTGTGCTACACAGGAAATTTGTCTACAACAAAGAATATACCCTATACTTTAGTGTTAACTTAATCTGTAAAACACTATTATAAATGTGTCCTTACCTTGTAGCAAATAAGCCAACTTTTCTTTGTTTGCAGAAAAACCTGACAGATTTCTAAATCCTGTATGAGTTGATGCTGAAGAATAAACACATTTTCTTAGATGCTTCCATAGAATAAAAAAGTAATATGCTTCTATAATCTGCCAGGAGGAATCTCATTTGGCTAAACTAAAACAATGTTTTACTACAAAAAACACCTGCAATGTGTTTAGGATTATTTTGTACATTAATAGAAGAGCATACTGACTAAAAGCAATTTAAAAAAAGGGATACACACATGATGTGATTCAGTCTTTTAAGATACTTTCTGCCAGTCTTTTGGGACCCAGCTGTGCTGTTAGGTCATTATCTTCTTAAGCTGGCCTGAGCATCCCTGAGTCCAGCAGTTGTTAGTTTACCATCAGGACTAGAGGGGGATGTCAGAGGCCAGTGGAACTGTTGAGCTGGAAGTCCCCCGCTTCACGGCTTGTTGCTCCCACCTCTGTGACCAACAGAGCAGGGCACATGGCTTCGAGCAAGGGCACCAAGAGCCCGGTGTGTGTGTGCGCTTGTGGTACGTTTCTATGTGGGGTTAACAACGGCGCTGTTGCACTAGTTAAGCAGCACACACACGTAGTGCATCTGTCCTCTCTAATTAATCTCTTTGTAGCATAATTAACTAAATACCCCAAAGGTGGATTACGTCACGACAGTACCTAAAAGCTTTTCATGCTCTCCAAAAACAAAATCCGTGTTATATCTTTTACCTCTTTAGCTATGCAAATGACAACCCAAATAAGCACAGACAATTTCAAATGCGTTTATCAAAAAGTAAGGTGCATCAGCCCAGATGTGTAATTCATGACACACACCTGTTTACTCGACAGCTGCCCCTCCCTCTCTCTCTCTTTGCTTTGTATTCTGCCATCTTCCTTTGCCATGCTATAATTATTCATTACAACGGCCTTCAATCCGCTCTGACAGAGCTTCATTATGATGAAGTGGGCTTTGTTTGAGTTTGCACAGCTGAAAAGTCTGAATACAGAAAAAAAAAAAAAAATGTTTGTTGAGTTTCTGCAGTTTTTTCTTTGCTGTTGTTTAGACATGCCAGGTTACTGTCACTAAATTAGTTCACACTAATTAAAAAGTTACTTTAGTGCCACAGGCTGTGTTCTGCAGTATCTTTTTTTTAAATGAATAAAAGGAAACTTTTAACTAAACAAATGTATGGTATCATATTGTGTCGTAAAACAAATTACTTTTTAGTAGAACAAATTGCTGTGGTTCTCCAACATTTTAATTTAAAGGTTCGTTGACAGAGATTTCCCCTCCCCCGTGACTCCTTAACTCAGCCCCTCCAGACTAGCAGCTGCAGCAATTAGCAAACACCTGGTGGAGCTGCAAGTCTGCTGAGGTCATCGCATAAATTACTCAGTCCAACGCTCCTAAGAACAGTGGTAAATGGCATCATGGAGGAGCTCTGTCATGATGATGTGCTGAAGACAGATTGTCAGAAAGAGCAGCAACTTCTTAAAGAGACAGAGGCCCAATTTCAAAGTGTCTTATAATGAAACCAATTTTTTTTTGTTTTTTGCATTGGGTGTGATATATACCATATTTTTTATAACATCTGGAAATAACATAGTTACTTAATTGTGCTATAAAATGGCACCATGTGCCAGGAAAATAGATAATATTGTCCCTTTATAGATCATCCTTCCATACTTAGCAATCCAAATTTGCTCTTATTATTTTTGGTATTTCCCTAAGTGCAATTACAGAAGTGGTAATAAATGCTTTACCTCTAGAACAAGCTGCCAAAAAGCACAAAGAAAAATATAATTCAGATTTGTTCTTTGCTTCTTTGTCTGTCAGCAGGAGACAACACTGCTTCAAACTTTGGATTTAGTCCTTCCTCGTCTTTGCATGGGTCATATTTACAGACACACATAAAGATTTGACCATTGCATTTTTACTAATTGTCAAATTTTGCTTGAGAAATCATATTCTTACTGATTCATGATTGTAAAGTGGGTATTTTGTGAAGAAGTTTCAGAATTATACAGAACTGTGGATAAAATGTTTGAGTTTGACAGAAGAAAGCCATCCTTCATCAGCTAACTGCACTATAAGATGACACATTCATATCAATAAAACAATTAGTTCTTCACCAAAACACAATACAGCAACCGTTATATCAAAATGCACAACCAACTACACTTTCACACAGTTGGAAAAAGCTTCCACAGCATTCACATTCTCAACAAGGAGGTTCAGTGCAGGATTCGTTCAGCAGCACCACGATTCCCTGGAAAGCGAATGTGTGCAGTAATGAGTGGAAAGGGCAGAGTTCGGGACATGTAGGCGGTTGATCTGTATTCTCAACAAGCCGCCAGGTCTCTGGACCCCTCTCCTGGGTCACATAGATCAGACACAGCCTGCTGCTGCAGTTGCTGCATTGAAAACCAAGGCTCTGGCACCTTCACTGGGGAAGCAGCAATAAGGAGTGTGGATATAATGTTCTGAAGGCCTAATCTAAAAGTTCTTTTAGCAGACTGATTTTTCATCAGTGCCTTGAATTTCTCATCAGGGTAGTTTGCTTGGGTAGAAATAGCAGGGGATGGTAAAGAAGGCTAAAATCATGCCAGCTGCGTAAGCATAATGTTACACTAAATGGGTCAAATGAGACAGAGGTGATTACTGGCAGGTACTGAAGTGAGTGTGGGTGTTTTGTTCCTGAACCCACTGTGGGGCAACCTAAGAGTGCATTCATGCTAGCTGCTGTTTCTACCTCAGTCTCGAGGAGTCTAATTACTTAACCTAACAGAACCCTTGAGATTTTCTTATAGCACCTCACATAATGCAACATACTCAGATGAAAGCATTTTATGTTTCAGATTTGCATCAGAAAAATATGATGAGCTTTATGGATTTCTTTTATGTCTCCTGTTGGTGTAATTTGTAGTGAGTCAGTCTGAAGACCTGCTTCTTTGTTAGCATTCTGTTTATACACTCCCTTGATAGTATGCTTTATACATTTTTTGTTGCGTTACACCATAAATGAATTTCCTCTGTACATGAGATAAAAGAGCAACATAAAGTATGACATAACTGGGAAATGAATGGAAATGATGCATGGTTTCAATTCAGTTTTACATAGAACTGCATAGTGTGGCTTGCTTCTATATGTTGCTGTCATGAATTAAAGTTTTTTCCATTGTTTGTTGCATTTTATATTTCAAAATAGTTCAAGCTCTGTCACTCAATAGAGATAGAGAGCTTCAATAGAGAGCTTCAGCTATTTTCAAAAGTCTTGCTATTAATTTTCATTTGGATTGAAGCCTTGACTAGACTGTTCTAACGTGAATGTATTTTGAATAAATCGTCCCATTGTAGTGCGGCAACAGAGGCAAAGAGGCAGAATTTCTTTCTGTATTCTTCGAGACAGGTTTGTCATGGAGGTCTACGCCCATTGTTGTTGAAATAAACGATAAAAAATCAAAGAGACCTTAAGAGTTGGCATCTAAAAAAGAGAGAGAGAGAGAGAGAGAAAACATCATCAAATTCTACTGATCTGATAACTTCATACTTCTGGGTTGAGTGGTGTTTTTATCAGAACCAGCAACTCTTTCAAATCTTAAACAACACTTGTGCAGTCATTAAAAACTTCACATTTAACATACTTCTTTGATGTTCATCCATGAAATAATGTTCTCCTGGCAGAGGACAGAGAAAATCATAGTGTAGTTACTGACCCTTGGCATGCCCTGTATAAATTCCTGCAGCTATATTTAAGCATTTTAACACTCTTAAAGTCAACCGATGTTTACTCTGATTTAGCTGCTGGTATGGTATGTTTTGCTGTATTTATTCAGTTTTCAGTTTGCTTCCTCTGCTCCTCACACAAACACCTTAGTTGTGAACACTCCCCAGTTCCCTCATTATTATACGTTTAGAACTGTTTCATCAGGCATTTTACTCAGATGTTTGATTTTAATTTGGTGCAACGCTTTCTTTGCTTCAGACATCCTTCTCATCTTGTGGCTCAAAGCAGCCTTCTGAGCTCTCTCTTGATATAGTGCATCACAGCACTTCCCAGTTTTCTCACCTTACCCACAGCACACTGTGAAAGCCTGCACATCACACCAGGGTGTGATGATGGCCTACTCAGTCGCGCAAGGGCATTTCAGATATCATTGGTTTAGCATGCATAAAGTGGATACCACCAACAGTGTACCCAAGAGAAATAAAAATCACAATACATCCATCGCTAGATTTCACCCTGACAGGTGAAATGATGCTGTAAAAAAACAGAGAAAGGTTCATTCAGTGTCAAGTCAAAGCTTCTATATTTACGAGCTGGCAAAAATTCTAAAATGGCTTTAATACATTAGCAGATCTAGATTGCCAAAAAATAGCAAAATATCTTCCCTGCTCCCTCAAACTCTCTTACCATTGAGGCAAATTGAATCCCAGACACAATTTTACAGAAAAATCTATCACTTTAAAAGTTTTAAGTATAAATAAAATCCTATTCAGCACAACAGACACTTACAAAATTGCTGTGCACGCACAGATGCCAGAATCGACTAACCATGGAGCTAAAACAGAGATAAAATAATTACTTACTGACATCTTTAAGCCAGTAAGACCAGTGCAAGGAAGTAATTCCAAGACTGTAAGCAAGGTAAACACAACATGACCATTGCTTTCACCTACTAAGTGCTGTGAGAGACTTGAGAACACCTCCTCTCCAGTATCAAGTTAACTCTCACTCAATCAGCATTTGATCATGTCAATGTGTATCATTATCTTCAAAGGCTACACATTTCTAGCTTTCAAGAGAACAGCATGCAAATCTGCCTCTGTTTCTCAGTTGATTGAACACCCACGATGTTTCAGACTCTGGCAGTGTGGTGCGAAGGTGAGGAGAATGCCATCATCACAGATGGAAACCTACACAGAAATCTGCATAGAAAGAACACCAGCTTGCAACCAATGCCTCAGTGTTGAGCCCTGCTGCCTGTGTCTTTACAGTCAAACAAACAGCAACAAAGCAAATGTAAATTCATTACTGCAAATCCTTTATGAAACTTTGAGCAAGTTAAAACCAAGTCAAACTACTTTTTATGAGTCTGAATGTTATATGTTTTTTTGATATTTTGATCATTCTAACACATGATAACTGAAACTACAGCAAACGTAGACGTAATGACATTTTACTAATGGATGATGAGTGTAAAAATAAAGGCCAAATATGTTTTTCTTATTTTACTAAAAATGGTCAAATGAGAAGTTTTTTTTGTACAGTTTTCTTTTGATTTTTTCAGTTGTTTAACTTGAATAATGTTGTTTATCATTCTGATAATAAAAGATTCCTCAGGCAACAAGTGAGCACTAACACATCTGTATATTTTCAAAAAGTTATTCTCAATTCACAAAGAAGTAACATCTGATAGTGTAATTCATCTTAATACAAAATTCAAAAATTATTACCTGCTCAGTCCATGTTTGTAAATCTGTTGATTTTATAAGTTTACAAGACTACTATAAATTCTAGTTTATAATTCCAGTCTTACATTAATCAGATCCTTTGAAACAGATTAACCTTTTTGGCCTCTGGAATCAATATAATGCCGTCAGCATATTTTTACTGTTTTATCAGCACTATTTAGACCACACACAAACCACACATACCTATATTCAAACATAATACAACAGTACAACTCACCTTGAAGTCAGGTTAGAGGAGAACTGCTACCTTTCGACCTTTCACCAGTCACTATATAGCTGCAATGTGTTGGAAAACACAAAAGACAAATATCAAAGGCGCAGGTCCCAACCTGTCAGCAGTAGCTGCAGTGTATTGGTGTCTGTATCTTTAAATGCAAGGGGCATAGTGACGGGGAACGGAACATTAGGACACACAGGCTACTCCAAAGACATTTCTCACAAGTAATTGTGAGGAGTTCAAAGTGCTTCTGTGTCTCCATTTGTTGGCATCTTTGACTTTGCTTGGCAACTATTTAGTAACTTTAGCTGAAGCATCACCTTTATCGAATAAATCTTGTATTGATATTTAATTCAACACATCTCAACTCGTTGGTTGTTTGTATGAACAAAATGTATAGTTGTCAGAATTAGTTTATGAGGTTTATAAAGATTTAAAGGGAGCTTCAGTTCCCTTATATTAGAGCCAGGCTGTGGTTGTTTCCTTGCCTTTATGTTCAGTTTCCACCTCCAAGTTTTGGCAGTAAAAAACAGTCTCTACTTTTCATGCATCTGAAAGCAAGCAATGTCAAACCAATGCAATAGTGCCAAGTGTTTTCTGAGACTTCAATCAAAAGACGGAAAACATTTCTTCAGTGGAATAGTCTCTGATTGACTTTGCACAGCAGAATAGGGAAAGTGGAGTGACATAACAGCCAGCATATAGAAGAGACAGGTATGAAAATCCTTTTTAGTTCAATCAGCTCCAGCTTTTTGCTGCTTTTTCAAAGTCTCAGTTTAGAATTTCCATTCTTGGATGAGAGATTCATCAGTGACTTTTATTACTACCACAAAATACTGATTTTACCAGCTTGGGAATTTAACTGCTTTGCAAAACGATGTAGCTGAATAAATCTGTCAAACTATGATCCCTACAGAAGCTGATAACAAAAGTACATACATATATATTTTGTATGGTATTTTTTAAAGGTCATATTTGGAATAATAAATGTGGTTTATTTTGTTACTTGAAGAAGCTGATCTCCTAATAAACATGTTATCTCAACCAACTGAGCTTTGTTTTTACAAGACCAAAACATTATTATGGTGTGAAAATAAGCGATTCCTGTGTTGCAGCCAGTCTAATCAATTATCATTACTGTCATAACAACATTTGAATTATTTATTTACATATTCATTTGCTTAGGTCATGCATCTATCCCTGGTCATAACCATAATTTAGTTGTGGGAAAACACCAGGCCAAACAACATAACAGTAACAACAACCAGTGGCAGAAGAATGACTGCTGAGATGGAGACCAGGATCGAAGGCATTGATCTGGACCCTACTATCTCATCCCTGTTTTTACCCTCTGTCAAACAGGTGCCAAGGGGAGATGGATTGTGTCTGCCGAAACAGTGGATTAATGGCAGTCTGAGAGCAGAATAGGAGGGAGAGGGGGTTCTGGCTCTACCTTAGACCCAGCCACGTGGTTTTCTCCTCTGGGCGAAATGGAGGCAGCAGACGTGTTATTGACAAGACTCCAGGAGAGGGACGGGGTGCCAATGCCTCTGGGGGGCGCAGATTGGGAAATGAGAAGCCCTTCATCCGTGTACATACATGCTTACAAATACACACATATAAACATACATCTGCTATCATTCCAACATACTTGTAGCAGCCATTATGATGGATGTTCACCTCTCTGTCACCTTTATTGAGACCTCCTACTATGTGAATTGAGTAGCCAGGGTAATAAATATGTATGTATGTATGCACTGATGATGAACAGGCACTCAACATGGAGCATGTGAACTGCCAATTGCACTGAGTTAATGACACACCCATAGCCCTTTGTTCAATTTCCACTGGCGTCCCGTGTAATTGTCTGGTTTTCAATTACAGTAGATATTTTACAAACATGTAGATGTGTTGTGTAAACACAGATTACATTGCTCTAATTGAGAAGTGAAAAAAAAAAGTCTGAATCATTTCTAATATCACATCAACGCTAATAGCAAAACAAATGGCAGGAGCTCGTTCGTCTCTGCCAACAATAACTCAATTAACTGTAACAGGAACACGATGAACATTAAAGCGGTCGCACTTGATTGGTATTCCAAGTAAACTTTGAAGGTCACAGTCCAAGAGCTTCTCTACTTATGTGGAAAAGTGTTATGGATTCGCTTTCTGGCTGCCGGGTCCTGAGTGTTGTAAGGAGGGACAGCAGAAAGGCTCAGTATGCTAACAGCATCCATCTCTCACTCTCAGCATATCTCGCCTGTGAAACATCTTTGACAATTTCTCAATGCTGCACAGGGACTAAGGGTGGCTGTTTTAAAAATAAGATGCTTAACAAGACAACAAGGCCTGCCCCCATCTTAGATTAATGAGTGCTCAAATGCAGAGAGACAGCAAAGGAATTAACAATCTCATCTTCCTCTTTCTCTACCTTCTTCCTTCCCCAACTTTTTTTTTTTCCCAAGACTCTGTGGTCTAATTAAAGAAACTGCATTGTGAAATGTGTTTCTTTTTTATCACCACTTAGTCCTTCATCACTGAGAAAACTGGAAATTGACTGCCACTGCCCTTTTTACTGGTTCAGTTATGGAAAGGAAATATTTTGCAATGTGTACTTTGGAAAAAAAAAATTGCAGGGTTTTTAACACATAGGAAAATTAAGGAAATATGAAAGCCACCTCGCAAAAGCATTATGACAAAGCATTGCACATTAAGAGGATGGCAGCAGTAGTTCCTGGTTAATTGTACATGACAGTTTGTGATTCACAGATACAGAAATAGGATGGTAGCAGATTTCACAAGTACACGAGGTGTGAGGATCACAGAGTCTGTGACTTTAACCTCGGGCTATTTTAACTCCAGCGTTTACTGTAAGCAGAGAAAACATTTCGCTCTGACATTGTGCTGTAATCATTAGTGTCAAGAAATATCTTTTAAAAGTGGCTAAAATCTAAACAGCAAAGCTCCCAAATTCAGTTTCCAGTCACACTACCAAAATATTTTTTCATGCAACCCAAACAATTCAGGTAAACCAAAACAAATAAAAAGAAATGTCTTTGCTGATATTCTTACAGTGAATGGGGTTTTTTGTCAATGCCTCATGACCAAACATTTCAGAGTGTAAAACTAAACCAGCATGACACAGTCTACTCCACAGCAACTAATTTATTGTAGACACATTTCAATAGTTGCAGCCCTAGCTTTTCAACTCGCAACAATTGTAAGCTAAACATATACAGAATATTGTCAGTTAGATTTGCCTGGAACAAAATAAAAGTTATCCAGTCAGTTAGTATTAGAAAATCTATGAATCAGTTAGTTGAAACTGCAAATAATTTGGATTGCTGTTTTGCTGCCCACTTTTAAATCCCTTTATGAAATAGTCCGTTCTTGATTGAAAGCCTTTGCATCAACATGTCTCAACCTGAAAGACGATTTTCTTTTGCAACTTAAAAGGATGATCTGGATTTTTTTCACGAGTTTTATGTCAACCAATAATCTTTACATGTAACTAATACAAAATAAATGGTGTTTTGGGGGCTTTTGGATAGTTATCTAAAGAATTTCCAAAGTGCAACATCCTCACACTGAAGCCAAAAATCCGATTTAGTTCAATTCAAAAATAAATTATTAATCTCTAAAATGGATGTTATATCTCATATTAAACAGTTTTTTTTTTCAAAGAGTTGTAGATGGTGATGGGTATTAGCATGAAAGACTCACTGTAGCAGTATCATAGGAGATCTGAAGAAGTCTCTGACTGAAAACACTTTGTTGTTGCCTAGCAGTCTCAGGTCCTCAGGGTTGTTCATAATGTTCATTTTATGAAGAATCTTTCTATGCTCGATCATCTCCAGAGTTTCCAGAACATCCCAGAGCCAGTTTTCCTTTTAGCTTGTTGAGCTTTTTTAAGTCACTCTCTCTGATGCTGCGACTACAGTAGATGATGGTATGCACTTTTTTGTTTAAAGGAAGCAGCAGATAGTTTTCCTCTTTGTCATCCTCTTTCTTATAATTACCACCATCTTTCAGCAGATTATATTTTTATCTAATCTGCATAACACAAACAGTTCTGGGCTTTAAGAATACTATTAGCAATTTTCCTACTTTAAATGGAACATTATGAATGCATTTAGGGGAAGAATGTGCATTTCTGTGCATATATGTGTAAATTATATCCAGGGCAAAAAGCTTCTGTTTGCAGAGTTATTGTAGAAGCAGATTTGCCTTTTTGTCTCATTTCTGAATTGAAAGGACATGCAAACGCAAGGGGGGTTTACAAAGCAGGACAAATTAGAATTTTTGTAACACTTTTGCTCTCAGTTTTTGGGAGTAGTTCTGTTGTGGATTCTCAAAGCAGATGGAGCAGAATGCATGCACATACAAAATGATATGAATGGGAGATGAAGTGCAAAAAAGGTTGCAGCTTTAAAGTCCACTATGGAATCATCCTGTGTGTAAGTCACTGATAGAAACAACAGAGATGTGTTTAACTTCTATGATTGAAGAATATCCTTCTACAGAATTTTGCTTTGGTAAACATAAAACATAAGTAAAATTAGTCTTCTTACATTTCATTTCTATTGAGTTGAAAGTAGAGGTGTACTAATCGATCGGCCACCGATCATAATCAGCCGATTTCCGAGAAAAAGTGTATGATCGGTGATCGCCGATCACTGTCTGTTGTTACCGATCACACAAACCGATCATCTGTATCTCACTTCTCACCCTGCCTGTGCAGCTCATCTCCTCTTTCCTTCACACTGCGCAAACTCGCAGCAGCAAATCCTGTCGTGTGGAACTTGAACGCTCTGAGACTGAATGGGGAAGTTTGCGTGTTGTGGCAGAAAATTACCTCGGGGGTGAAGCACATCAAAGTGCATCAACAAAACAAACAATATGGCATTTAAAAATCAACCACCTGATGGAGTTTGGCTACATTGAGACTCAACGCAAGGAAAAAAAGACATCCGGAGCGACCAGATAGCATGTAAAACAGCACTACTATAAACACTAACTGGATGCATGACAGTCAGAAAGCTAAACATATAAACCGAGAGATTATTCAAGTCTTTGAGCTGGAGGTGAAAAACCCTGATTCTGTTGAGCCGCCGCTATGTGCTACTGGTAGTAATATTTCACATACGGAGCGCCGTTTCTGCTCCACCCTGAAAGTCTGCTTAAAGCCGCAGCATGTAACGCAAACAACAACAAAGATTTCACATATTAAAGTTTTCGTTATGTCCAAACATGAGGGATAATAAAAAATAAATAGATAATAATTGATCTCCTCTGCCTCCTCCTGTGTTCTGCAGAATTACTCCACTCAGTCAGAAACAACCAACTAGAACCAGCAATAATCAGCTGCCATGCTATCAGGAAGTTTTGATTCACTAACTTAGGATTGTTTATTTTGATGCAACTTGCGTTTGACTTTGAATGAATGTTTCCCTATTTTACTAGACATTATTTGATGTAGGCAGTGTTGTGAGACTTATTTGACTCATGTATAATTGATGGTACAGAGAACCTTACTGTTAAATGTTGTTTAAGTGGTTGCAGGTTTTTCAGTTCTTCTTTTGACTGAGTAGCTGCTGTATTGTGCCTACAAGTATGTAGCATGTTTAGGTTAATTAGGTGAATTTATTAGCAGATAATTTTTAAATTTTGCCAGATCACATAGTACCATTTATAACTAACTCGAAAAATAAACAGTCAATCCAGGCGATCGGCAAAGATTGGTGATTGGCAGAGATCGGCCTCATGTGTGATCGGTATTGGAATCGGCAGCAAAAAACCTGATCGGAGCATCCCTAGTTGAAAGATATGACAACATTTTGTGACATTTACTTTGGAGAAACCATTTTTTATAGAGAGATCTATCTGTGTCAGCTGACCTACAATGTAAAATGCTAGAATATTTTTAAAAGACTGATGGACCTTTTTCTTTTTCTTTAATTGTCTTTAAAGATGTTACAAAAAAATTAACCAGTATTTTATTTAAAAAATACATTTCCCATGTTGTACTACTGTGGTCTAATATATTACATTTTCAAATTATTTGAAAGTTGATAAAAGATTTAAATTGTTCACTTTTTGAAGAAAGCTTAAAATTATACCAATATAGTTTTCATATGCAGGTTTCATGCTCTCTACAAGTGAGAAATTCTAACCCTAGTATCTTAACTAATTATATCTCAGTAACCCAAACATGTTGTATTGATTCAGTCAGCAGGTCCATCATTCACATATTTATTTATTACCTAATTCACTGAACTATTCGCCAAAGTTACAAATGGTTTTATTCAGGTTTACTAACCTAATTTGACCAATTTAACCTGAAATTTCAATGAAGATCTTTTTTTCTGGTTGGTCAAAATGTTTAGGTTAATTGGCTATTAGACAACATAGACACTTCAGTTTGTTGCCATGTTAGTCAACCTTTTTTCCAAGCAAATACTTAACCTCAGCTCCTCAAAGAGCCCCTCCTGTAAAGTGATTACAGGGAGCTTGTGACCAAGATGTGCTAGTGACGGGAAAAAGCTGCAGCAAAGTGAGGATGGATGTGTGGGTGGAACTGGGATTGGGACTTAAACGAATTGCAGACGGGGCAGAGGCACGGACAGAGGGGTTGTCTGGTGCCTGATGGAACATTTTCTGTGAACAGGTGAGTGGACTTGGAGTACTTTTTCCACTGTCTACAATTGCCCCATTTATCTGTGTCACAGAGAAATACAGATGTGAGTGAATAAAAGGAGTCCCTTCTGAAGAGAGATTTACATAAAAGGTTCAACCAAGTGATGATGACTTCAATGAAGATTTGCATAAAAGTCCAAATAACTTTTTTGTTAACAGTTTATCTTTGATTGTTAACCCCCATTTGTCACTTTGATGACAGTGTAACTCTACAAGATGCATTCTGGTTGCTCTCTAGTAGAGACAAAGAGAAAAACAACACATGTTCTCCATCCATGGAGAGAAGAAAAGGATCTGATGCTCTAAAGCAATACATTAAAGATGAGAATAATGGCTTTGTACCTCTATCCCTCCGAAGAGTCATTGTTTACTTGGATTAGACTTAAATTTTCGTGATATTTAGACCGTTAAGAGAAAAAAAATGGGGGTTAATTTTTCAAAGATACAACTTTGAAAATATAAATATTTGTACTTTGTTATTCATCCACCAATAAATGTCACAGTTTCAAATTAAATATTTAATTAGCTGTTGGCTGGCTATGTGTGTGCTTTGCAATTGGGCTTATGGCAACACTCTATACTTGGTGAAATGATTCAGAAAAAGTAGAAAAACTTTTTACTTTAACGAAATCAATAGCTTGGCAGAAGTGGTTGTTTTTCGATAACAGTCAGCTGTTATGCGTCTTAGGTGGGACTTAACAGGCTGAAAAGGGCATTTGAAAATTACTTATTTACTTTGAAGATAATTATTTAATATGCCATCATGATTTGGGGTTTTCTGACTCTAAATACATGTATGTTTTCTTTTTGGCAAATTGTCTTATAGGTAATGCACTGGCTAATAAGTAACAATTTTTTTTCTATTTTTGTCCTGTCTTTTGAAATAAATACTATAAAGCTGCAGAAAATACTTTAACTCATTTTTAATGGCTTTAGGGTAAATAACATTACAACTTAGACTTGTAAAATATCTTACAAGTAATTTTTTAATGCATGTTAAAGTTTTTCTAAAGCAGCCAAAATGTCTAAGAAGGTGACGGGAAAGGTTAACAAACTTCAACAAAGGAAAGTATGTGGGTGCTCATCCTAAAAGAGGCCAACGCACAAAGAAATGACCTTCCTCTGATTCTCCTCTCTGTCTTTCCAGCTCAGAACTCTCCTCCCCCTGATCCCTGGCACACATCAGCTGAGTTGTCCCTCGCAAGCCTCCTGTCACACAAAATAAATTGCCTTGGCTGTGAATGGGTCAAAACAACACAGAGATGTCATTATTCCACTGCAATTGATCATATCTTGGGAAACACAAGTCAATAGTTTCTATAATTGCAATGTCTCTAGCCCCTCAGAGGTTCTTCCATGAGAGCTCCTTCACATCTTTTTATTTTCTCACTGATCAAATCTGTTTGCGATGCTCAGAAATGAACCTTAATATTGATATGTGCAAGAGAATTGATTTTATATATATAACAATTAAAGGGTTATAATATACATGTACTGAAGTTATGCAAGATGTGTTTATAAATATGTTATTATTGAAACAGACACCAATAAGAAAGACTACAATGTGTGGATCTTCACACAGATTATGTTCACTATTAAAACAAACCATTTCACTCCAGCTTATGCTGTCTTACCAGATGTTGGTAAGTCAGTCTTCAAATGAAATTTTCTGGGACTGTCTTGAATTTCACAAAAAAATATATATTTATTCCGCCATCTTTCTATTGTGTCTATTTACACATAAAACTTTGAATCGGTGAACTGTGAAAGTTGAACACAGAACATAGATCAACTCCAAAGACCAGCTTCAGATCACACTTCATATGTTGGAAGACATAAGTTTGTTTGGGAGAATGGATTCAAATGTTTTTAAAAAGGGAACCAATGCAATTAATGTTTATCTTAGGTCAGAAAATGACTCAATGTACACTCAATGCATTACCAAATGCTGATCTCACATTAACTTACAGTACAGTTTTTTTTTTCTTTCCTTAATGTACAATATGAGCGATCTCATTTTGTAATTTACCTAAAGCCAAATAAAACCTTACTTTAGAAGGATGATGCATCTTAAGTGGCTCAGAGTGTCAGTAAGGGCTGCTGGTGACAAAAGAAGAAAATCCATTCAACTTTAAAACATCCCTGAAGGCTGGTTATTGGTAGCAAATGTTCTCCCTGCTGTGAAAAGCCAGTTAAGCTCTTTGTTAGGCCCAGAATTACTTGGACAGAACATGCAAAAATCTGCTGGGCAAGTATCCCACTCCTTTGTTATCAAACTACACCTGTTTTTCATGTGTAGCTCCATTTAAAATTTTTCATTTTATTTTCTGCTTTTGTGGAAATACATAGTTAACCAGGGAAAAAGAGATGGATTTTTACCAGCATGCACAGATACCCACCCATATATACCACAAAAAAAAGTGATAGAGGTTTATGCACATTCTTATTACTTCCACATTATTACCTCCCAGCATCCTAAATAAATATAGCAAGTAATTATTCACACCTGCAAACAGACACAAAGACATATTCACATATAACACTGTGCCAGTATCATCATTCCCTAATGTAACCATCTGCTCCACTCTGTGCCTCTTTTATGCATAAAATGCTAAGCAACTCTTGGCAAGAAGCCCTCACTCACCATCTCACTTGCATCACACTAAATTAATGAGTTACCTAAAAGAGCACATGAATAGAGCTTTTGTGGGTCTAATGGGAAATTAAAAGCAGCTAATAAGTAAAAATCTGCCAAACTAATGCAGAGTGGGGCTGAAGTTTTTTTTTTTCTTCTTTTCTGTAACATGCTAGAAACTTGACAAAAACTGCCAGCATAGAGAGAAATAAACATGGAGAGTTTCACGATGATCTCATCGGTACAAGGCCTAGTAAATTATGAAAAATACAAAAAATAATGTCTGAAATAATGTTGTTCTACTATTGGAACAGTTTATCTGTAATGGATCTGTAGGCTCTAAATAGATCATTTAAAAATTATGCTGAGAAATTTTTAAATATAAGTGGTTAATTCACAATATTGCTGAGTACATTATGCACACAAATGTCTGGGCACAGATTATTCTAACTCTCACACGTTTGAATCTCTCTGCATTTCTTTTAATTTAAACTATTGGGTAAAGACCCAATGTGTAAAATGAGATACATTTTCTAAAGTGTTTGGCTTCACCCTGTCGGTCTGCTGAGGTTTTAAGGACATATAAGTTTCTTCACTGGTGGCCTTCAGCTCCTCTGCATTTTGGGATTTGGCGTCTCTCCTCTTTCTCTTGACAAGTTCCCCATAGGTCTTCCATGAGGTTTATGTCAGGTCATTTAGTTGACAATTCATACTCACAAAACTCCTGATCTTTAAGATAAGTATTAGTAGTTTTAGTGGTGTGGACAGATGCCAAGTTCTGTTGGAAAATTAAATCAGTGTCTCAATAAAGCTTGTGAGACAAAATATTTCTGCAATAAAAACAGTGTGTAATGAGCTTCATGTATCACTTATAACAGAAATAAGTCATAGTTTCAGCAATATTTTATTTTATTGAGATGCACCTAGTACCAGGACTCATTGGGTTTAAACGTAGAAAAAGCTGTGGATCTTAGGTATTATTTTCCACATGATGAACCACCACATAATCCAGAACTTTATATATGTGTTCAACAGATGGCACCCACTCTAAATGCCATATTATGCATGTTGACACTGTACACAAGTATAATGACATTAATTCATTACTTCATTCATACAGTCATTAAAATAATACCATGGCAAAAACTATGACAAAATGTAAACTTCTATCTGGTGACCCTTACCTCAAGATACCTTTGAAGTTGTTAGTTTTTTTGTTGCTTTTGTTTTGTAGAGATGACAGTTCGATAAATAACCAGAGAAAGTAAATATCATGTCAGGTTTATTGAAGCTCAGGCCTGTCAATGTAAAAGTTCAACCTTTGTGGAGAGGATGCACAGTCCACAAGGTAGCTTTTAAGTGCTGTTCAGTAAAACATTCATTGTGGCATCCAGAGATCTGTGACAAGCATGAAATTATGTCATGTGTATTCTTAAAATCTAATGAAAATTGGTTTGAAGGACAGGACATATTGAAATGTGATGGGATTAACACCCTTCGAATCCCTCTTTAGCACCTCCTTCAACTTCACCCCTTCTATCAGCCAACTGTTTAATCTGAAACTCAAGCCTCGGGTTACAAAAGTCACTCTACATCTTGTCAGGACAATATTTTCACTGCCTTTTTTCCCCAGCGGCAATGACCTTCTCATGTCTCTCTGATCTGTGCAGCAAAGACACCCAGCCCATGTTGACAGGACTGCAAAAGGCAGCCAGGCATCTCTTAATCCATTCCAGCTCTCTCCTGCTTTGGCCTAGGATGTCCAAGGTGATTCTGAGGTTTGCTTTGCACATACGAAGAGGTTTCTTCAACTAGATAGACTTATCAGTCCAAACGGAAGATTCTAGCAAAGGTATTGAAGGTTCAGACACCTGACAGTGCCAGAGCCAGAGCTGTTCTTTTGTTTCATGTTACGCAACTGAAACTGCCAATTTTCTATGACCTTTCTCCATTATATTTTCAAGCTGTGTTTATAAAATGTGTGCACACACTGATCGAGTTTGCATTTCATGAAATTGCTTTCATCAGGAGTAAAAGTGCCAGCATGCTAATTCTGAATTACAGTCTTGAGTGTAGAAAACAAGTAATATCCACTGAAATGGTTTCATGAGAAAAATCGTGCTTCCTGTTTTCATTTTACTTTTTTTCATTTATGTTGGCCAACCTTGTTGAATCTAATGAATGAAAACCTGCAGAATGAAAACTGCCTGTGTCTCTGGATGTGATAAGCCATGTGGCAAATGTGTTTCCCACATGCCTTCATCACCCTCCACCTCTGTGGAACTATAACTGTTATGTTTCATCTAACTTCATATAACTCCTTTCCTGTTGAACTACAGCAGCAGTACGGAGTGGTGTTTGTACTTGAAAATGACAGCTAAAGGTGTGGGAACAGCGTGCCTTGCTTCTGGTGGACCAGCCTTTGCATCTCTCTGGATCCCTCCACAGATGGAGAGGTTTGCCCCAGGTAGGAGGAGACCAAACCAAGGATATGAAAAAGGAATGACCAGCCTCCCATTGGAAAACAACACAGGAACTGAGGGATTGTGAGCTCTGTGATACAATAGGTAATTAGTCAGGAACATCTGTTGTAGGAAGTTCCGCTGTACCTCTTGGGTTGTAGATCTTATAGCACAATTTGGCTTTGAGTAAGCGAGCAGGATGAGTTGTATGTTCTCTTTTTTTAATTACACTGACGAACAACTTGTTTTTATCATTGAGATCCTCCTTTGACATGTGAAGAAAAAACTGACTAAACAGTAAAGAGATACTATTATGCATTTTCCAGGCACATATTGCCATTTTATAGCAACCTTCAGTTGTTATGAAAATATGATCACAACTTAAAAGAAATTTGAGTTCGCAATTTGATGCCTTGAATCTGTCTCTACTCTTTCCGACACGTTGACTTCAACACCTCATTCCAACAATATTTCTCATTGAGCCATTTACAGTCATTCTTAGGAGCATTGGACTGATAAGTAGTTTGTATATTGAGCTCAGCAGACTTACATTTCCACCAGGTGTTTGCTACTTGTTGCTGCCGCTAGTCTGGAGGAGCTGACAGAAGAAGGCGTGGGGGAAAGGTGCTCTGTAAGTGCAACCACTTAGGCACCTACCGGAGAATCAAGGATTTCTCAAACAAGCATTAAATAATCAAAGCAACATTCCAGTCATTTTTTTGACATAATTTCATAACATGATGTAAAGCTCAAATAAGTTCATTTTACAAAATACTTTCCTTCTCCTTAAACAGATTCTAATATTCTCTGTTTCACTTTTCCTGTAGTTTGATAACAAAGCAAATGATTTTGTCCTCATGTTTTGCTTTGGGATTGAATGTCCAGTGATTTCAACACATCTGTGTATATGAAAATAACAGGTACTATAGGAATTTTGACCTTTATTTCCTCTGCTATTGAACACAACTGTATTTACCCTTTATTTTGGGTAGACATTTGGTTATAAATCAATGTAAGGAAAGTCAATAAGCAGGTCAAACCAGAGCTGCAGTTGTTCTTTGGCAAAATGTCAAGATCAAAATGGTTAGCTCATTGAGAGCTTTCACAAAATTGTGAAATAATGTTCAGTTTTACTTGTATTTGTGTAATTTTATTATAACCGATTCTAACACAAATTTTCTCTATTTAGATGCATGGTTGTCAGGCTAAAATATTTTCAAAATTTGAGTCAGCTTGTTATAGCTTAGTAAATTACTGCACAAATTGATGTGCATAGCCTCACCTGTGGTGTCACCAGACTGTTCCCTCTGTACTTTGTACCTGTACCTGTGCCAACTATGTTTTCCAGTTGGCGCATGATGAGCATCTTTGCAGTGCAATATGTTTGATTCAGTGCTCTGCATCCACCAATTTGTCTAATTGTGGCAGCTAACTGTGTTCTCGAGCACAGAATGCCAATTTAGACTAAATGATTCTGCTGTATGGTGCAGGTGTAAGCTGAAGAATTTCAGGGTGGTTTTACACCCTGAGAAACATAAACAAAATGTTTTGTGAACATTGTTGTTCTGCAATTACAAAATTGTATTTTTGTAGTTGCAGTAAACTATCTAATAAGTTTCTCCTTTTATTTTGATCATATTGTTTTTAACTAAATGGTCCCACAACCTATGATTCTATTTTTGGGCCCTTTAAATATGAAAGTGGTTGTACAAATTATTCTGAAACACGGTTAAGAGACATTTTTATCACTATTAGTTTCATTTCATGCAATTAAAACCACTACCTATACCATGGAATAGGTTTGACAAAAGACAAAGAAATTGTCAGAGGAAGGCAAAGAGTTGGTAAAACAGGAGCTCCTGCTTTACCAACTTTAAGCTATTTGGAAATGTTCATATCTACTATATACAACTCTATGTTTGCAGATGCATTAGTCACTGTTTTCCCTGTCAAATATAATTTGTGCTATTGTACAAATGTCCATTGTACAATAACCATCATGCACAAGGTCCAATGATGACAAGTGATGTAGAAGGAGATCTATTTTGTTAAACCTTTGAGAAACAAATAGTGTTCGATTGATGGGCCATTTAACCTTTAAACAGGTAAATAAAGATGCTATAATTGTATCATCGTCATTAACTCTTCTGAATTGTTGTTCTGGAAATACCCGCTTCCACTTACAATTTCCTTTAGCTATTTATAATGGTCAAAAAATAAAGTAAGCAAATAAATGCAGAGATATGTATTGAAAATGTTTCCAAGGCGGAAAAAAAATGCAGTAGGGAATCCATCAGAATTTCATTTCGCGTGTCTGCCTCTCCCTGTCTGCCCATCCAGATAGACATCAGTTCATTGCAAACCTCGCTCCTATTAACACATTCACCTGCTGCCAGGAGAGGAAGTTAAAATTTTCACCTTTCCATCAACTCTCCTTGCCTGTTGACACCTACTCAAACTCCCACCTCTTCTCCCCCCTGTTCCTTTGCTTCGTCTGCTCCACAAGTTCCACAAAAGATCATTTCCTTTTCAAATTACAGCAGACCCTTTCACTGACCCAGGGCCATTCAGATAATGCAGTGTGGGAACTCAGAGTGTCTCTGATGAGAGAGAAGAGCAAATGCACTGGGCAGCACTAATGTCTTGTCAACATTATACTTAGAGACTTTATCTATCGGAGTCTCATTGCACGGGGTGGTAAAGTCAGATTCTTCAGCAACACTATGGTAAAAAGGATTGGCTGATGCCTTCTTCACAGAGAAGAAGCTGTTGGTGTATGTCAACATACAGTATGTGATGCTGTAAAGAAATCTTCTGATAGGAAGCCCTGACAGAACGTATGAATGATTTGCCGAAGCAGCTTGCTGGCTGTGTTGTGATTCATAAGCTAATCGCCTCTTAGTCCAGTCAGGCATGACAAACACAGAGAGGAGGACGTGTCAGGTACATGCAGCAAGGCTTTGATATTAGAATTCAAGGCATCTACGTCTTGCCTTGAGCAGGATAATCCCATTATGCCTCAGGTCACAGCAGTACACAGACAAAGATGCAAAGCTCACCTCAAAATAAACTGCCTTTAAGTAGAGAGAAATACAAACATGCATAAAAAAAAAGCATCACACTGCAACCAAAACTGAATTAAAATCCCCAATTTAGGAAAGAGAAGTAAGTCAGATATTGGAAAAAAGAACCCCCATATTAGGTTAGATCAAAACAGCAAAGTTTTTCCCAGACAGACTTTTACAGTTCATCCGGCTGTTTGCAAGATTGAGCAGTTTTTCATTACATTCTGTCAGCTTTCATTATAAAATGAGAAAATCTAATTTTGCGTGGTGTATCTGACAGTTTTTCAGACTAATTCATCCTGTCAAGAAGATGCCCGGGCAGACCCAACAGATGGTGTTTGTGTAAATGAGCATTTTGTTTTTCGGTGTACGTATTTTGCAAAGTGCAAGAACCTTCTGAGTTCAGTTCTAAATGTGCTCTGTGTTTGTGGTTTTTATTCATTTATTTACTTGAGGAGAGTAAAACTGCGACTTTAATTGTAATTCCTACCTTTTGTGGTTTATATAAGCATAAAACAGATTGTAATTGTTAATTGTTCAAATCATATAAACATTTTATTGAACCTGTAAGATGAGCTCGAGCTAATATTTTGGTCTATTATTGGTCTTCCAATAAAATTGGATTGGTGAGTCATTGTCAGCCTCTTCCACAGGGATGTGTACCCATCCATGACCACAGCTAGAAAATACCATTTTACTAATATTATTTTCTGCTTGAGATAGTCGACCAGGGGATTCTTTCCAGGAAAGAGTTACGGGAGGATTTTAATCAACAGCTTTGGAGGCATCGGTCTGTAAACATTGCAATGAAACCAGCTATAAACTAATAACCCACATTCTATAACACACTTTAAAGAATTCTATTAGGAGAAGATACTTGATACTGGTCAAGTTTAATATGCAGGATAATTTAAATGCAATTTTATATTTAATAAGAAAAATAAATTGATGTTTTGAAATAGAATGAAAACTGTTGCATTTTTGGACGGTATTAAGACAAAATTAACTAGGCAGTTTTAATTTATCCACATAGAGAAAGTATGAATGTATGTATTGGCAGATACAATTCCAGAATTACCTGGTTAAAATCCACCATGTAATTGTAAAATGTAATTAGAGCTGTTTTGCACTAACAATGTACCTGCTTGTATTACCATTATAGTAATTTTCAGTAACTCTTTTTACAGAAGACGGACGTAGATTGAAGGTTTGAATGACCTTGCGCACAAAGACAGGAGTTTAAACAGAAATACAAACCACAAAAAGAAAATATACATTTGGGAGTCTTTTCACATGTTTTTTTTACAACTCATTTGCACAGTACAGCCTGTCATTTCTTTCTGTGCGGCACTGTTTGTACAGTTTCCTAATACAATACAAACATCATAGATTTAAAGTTAATGTCACATCAAACTGAAACTTTAAGATGTGGATGAGGTATAATTTAAGGTGTTTTCCAAAGCTCTGAAAGTATGTTGATTTGAGCAGCAACCTTGTATGCATACCAGGCAAGAGAATAGCAGGTGACTTCCACTCTGTGATTTGTGACCTCTGTCCAATTCTTCAGTGGTTGAGGATGAAAAGCACATATTAAAAGAAGCAAAAACCTCAAATCCACTCTGATTTTCAAGCACGTTGTATGCAAAACCTATTCATCTTTTTTTGAAGGTCTTTTATGGCAAAGCAACAGAACCCAGAGGAGCTCCTGAATGAAAAGATCTTTCATTATTAATAGAATATTAGCCCACATTAAGGTGGATGACTGAAGGATTGTGTTTCAACACTGCAGGGGCTGTAAAGTGCACAGAGGTTAATTCTCTGATCCAAGGGTAGATTTGGATCATTGTTTGTAGATAGAAGAAGGTTTTTTCCAGGGGACAGGAATCATGTCTTCCCTTGCTGCTCCTCAGAGCACTGTGGTAGATTGCCTGGTCTGATTAATCTTAATGAATTATGCAAATAGCCTTTATCTCAAATGATTTAGCAATGTTTCTGTATTGTTTTATTAATGCACTTTTGAATTACTCTGCATAATCACGTAGACTTTCCTCAGCCTGTTTGTAATTCATCGCCAGCTCTTTATTAAATCCATGGTGGTCTCTGGTGAATTGCAAGCAGGAATGAGAAATTAGTCATTACTGTAATTTAATGATTTCTTACCAAACAAGACGCAACCTGGATCACTAACCATAGCAACCCTCCTCATTTCTCTCCATCAGCATCAGTCCCACGGGTTGGATCTTTGGGAGCAACCCTTCTACGTTTTTGCTTAATTAATTATGTTCAGTATAAGAAACATTCTTAGCGAATGCACTGTTTCAATTACAGAAGAAATTGACTTACAAAATATAAAATTTGCCATAAAGTGATAGTTTGTTGGAAGTTTAGACACAATTATAATGAAATGAAGCATTGTTTCTTCGTCACTTGTCTTTTTGCTATCAGAATACTGTTCTCAGGTTGTCCTTTACAAAAAAATGGTTTAGTGACCTTTATCTAGCAGTAAGAAAAAAGACAGCTACAGGAAAAATTTACATTTCAAAACTGTATTTTATTATCATATCAACAAAAGGGCCTGCCCCTTTTATAGTGTGACTTCCTGTCCCTACGGTGATTGTAACATGCAGCTGAAATATAAATAAATTCCCAACCGTTTTCTTCTCTCCACCCTGCTCGGCTTCCACGGAGAAGGGAATGGAGCTTCATGTTGATATCGGTAATGATAGTAACCACATTATATGCGTAAAAATGGACAGACATTTTATTTGCCCTTGGATCCCACTGATTCAGCTGGCTGGCAAGGCCAACGGGACTTAATAATCCTTTTCCATTCATCCATTATCTGCCACCCTCCTATCACACGGCACAGCCTACCTCCATCAGAGGGTTTATTTCATTTAATGCCACACTGTAATAATGCATTATGGGACATTATTCAGAGCAATGAAAGGATCTAGAAACTGCGATAGTTTGGTCAGTTTATTGGTAACATTAATATTTATCTTTTTTTATTTTTAACTAGGCATGGATTTGGATAACTGAAACATTTAGTTTGGGGAGAAATTTGAGCAACAAAAAAACTGTTTTCAAATGATCATTTTATGTATTGCATTTGGAAGCTATCCAAACCAAACTGGCCCATGTGAAAAGTGTAATTAAATCCCGAGTTGACTGTGATTAACCACCTGTTTTGGAAAGCTGAGTTCAATTTCACCAGGCACACCCCGGCCTCAGGACTGCAACAAATCAATCACTGAACTAAAGAAATTCAAGAAACGATTAGAAATACCGTCACTGAGATTTAACACTGGTCTTACAAACGCCCTTTATTTTATTGGTAAAGAAAGCACTACTGTTATTCAGTATTGTGTATTTGTTGTTGTTATATATGGTGTTTGTCTCATAGATTTTGCCCCATAACTTTAAACGAGTCAAAAACCCTCCAGTGTATCTGAACTGAAATCATTAAACTGTTCAAGACTCACTTTCTGTCATTGCAACTACTTAATAGTAGATGTTGCACCAAAGGTGACGCAACCAGTTATTAAGACAGTTACTTTTTCACATAGGCTAGGCTGGGATAGCTTTTGTCCATTAATAAACTCATAATTTGATTTAGTTATCTTTGGGTGATATATCAAATTTGTTAGATGATCTGACACATTTAAGTGTGACAAAAAAAAACAAAACAAGAAAATTGTAAAGGGGGGAGAATTTTTTCACAGTACTCCATACATCTGTAAAGTAGATATAAGACATATTTTTCAAACTGGAGGGAAACATTTTCCTTTCTGTATTTTTTTTGTCCATGGCCTATTTTTGCATTTGCTGATTTTCACATTTCCGTTCCACCATGAGATCAAACCTGATTAGCTCTGAGTGATCCTCCCCCTCGTTTTATTTGCTAGAACATTTGCTCAACATGCTGAGCTCCACCAATTCACCAATACAACACAGACTGCAGTTATTCTAAAGAGAAATGTTCATTGAGTCAGATTTATTGAGATAATATTGACAGTTGTAATGAATAGCAGTCACCAGGCGTTGAAAGTAACAGATACCATTAAATTATTGTTGCAGAACTCAGCTACTTTGACCTTTCATTTACTTTTATTTCCAGATGTGTTTATTATGGGTGTCTTTCAAAAGTGGTTTTAACATCCTAATAAATTTAAAAAGAAGAAAGGCCAGGCTTTTTCAAACCAACAGAATATAAGAAGAGATATCTCCTCTATAAGGCTAAAAGGAATCAAAAATGCTCATGACCTCACAAAAGCCTCCACAGAGATATGCGTCAAGAGTCCCAATGCTCCTTCTGGCAAGAACATGACACAAAATTTCACATCACATGTTTTAGGGTGAGTTTTTCATGGTCTAATCCAGTCTTCAAGTCAATAGATATCATCATGGTTGAATTTTCAAGTCCATTGGATTAGATGTATAATACAAAGAGAGATTTGGTGGGCAGCAGAGTTGAAAGAAAGCTACTGTTGATGCTAGACAAAAAGTCAAGAATCTGTTTGGCATTGCAGTCTCATGTGAATTTTCTACTACTTTTCCTCTTTTTGTTCACTGGAATGTCCCAGACTAATGTCTGTGTTGGTCCCTGGTTTTCGCCAGTCTATAAATCCCATGGTATCCAAAACGTCCTACTTGTGTTGGTCAAAGAAACATCTTGGTTCCAAATATCTATCCAGGAAAAATATGACTATCGAGTAACCTGGGAACAAAGAGAAAGAAAAACAATGTCAGAGTACGTATATGGCTGTAGCAGATACAGAAAAGTAACTTCTTTTCACAGCAGTTTTTTAAACCTTTTGAAAGCCAAATACTGAGGTAAAACCTTCAGGTTAAGGATTTATCAACATGAAATGAATTATGAATCCAGGTCTTAAACTTCTCCATGGCAGTTTTTCTGTCTTCTGATTCTGTGGACTTTCATGTCCACAGAATCATTTGATTGCCTGTTAAAAATGCATGAACTCTTTTGAAACGCGTCTTTGCCCTTTTTTATTGAAAAATATGTAAGACATTAATATCCTGAGTTTTTAACTGCTAAGTTATAAATTATCATACTATTTTATACAAGATCAAAATAATGTTATCACTGTTGTGTACTATGTGATTTGGTGTCTGACATTTTTAATATGGAACAAATTATTTATCTATGCTACATATTTGTAAATTTATAATTGGCCTCTCTGAAATTTTTGCAGCTTTCCAGTGAAAGTAGCTGTTTGCATAGTTTTAATGAAGGGTAGAGCTGCTTCAGGACATGCAATGGAATCACATTTAGTCCCTGAAGCAACATGTACACAAGGCTTCAGTGAGATAGCCTATTGATCGGAAAAATATCCCATAGAATCACAATTCCCAAAGCAAAGTACTTCCTTTATGTAGCAGAAGAACAACTCCTTCATCAATGTTTAACCTAAACTGCAATAAAGTATGAAATGGGCTAAAATATCAAGACATTTCAAAATAGAGAACTAATGGTTGCTAGCCTTCCACTCCAGCATACGTTTCTCAGTTTGAAGTTCAGCAGAAGTAAGACTGGGAAAATATCTTTGTAGTCAGATAGTAGATGATGTGCAAATTTTAGATGAAAAGCTTTATAATGTCATAGAATTTGAAATGTTTACATGATGAGTTTTTAATTTGTACAACAAGAAATATTTATACTTTTGTATGTGAACCATTATAGTTCAATCTTTTTAGTTTCTTTATGGGAAGGAGCCTTATTAAACTCTATGTATACATTGACCATATAATTTGATAATCTACTTGCTCTGTTTTCTTATCTTTCAGCTTTACAAAACAACTCATGAAAAAAGATTGCACATTACCTAAGCATTGTTGCTAACACATTTTAATTGAAATGCATTTTTTAGCCCTCCATAAATACTCTCTGCATGTCTCATTTGTCTTGATTTGAATCAGCAGATCAATTTGACCCAGAACACAATACGTGTCTCAAGTTCAATTATAAAGATCACCTATTGAAAAAAAATTCTAAAAGTAATATAATTTTTTTTATTTTTTTTACTAAAGATCAATTTCAAGGATAATTATTGTTTTTTTTGTGTGTAGGTTTTTTCAGTGGACATAAAAAATGTAAATGTAAATAAAAAAATTTTTTATGTCCAAATGAGTAAATTTTTGTTGTCATTGATCCTTTTTTTGCGAGAAATAAAAAAACATCATTGCACAAATATTGATTGAAATGGGGTTAATAATCAGATACAAATATGTTTTTGGAGAATTTTTTTGGTTTCTGACACTATTGCATGATTAAACACTCCACGGGTTAAATTGACCCAGGAACATTATTGCTGTACCTCAGAAGCGAACATAACAGGAGGGTTAAATTTGGCTAGAGAGTGCACTTCTTAACATGAGAAGCGCACTCTGAGATAGACTCTACTTCTTATATATAAAATTATACTTGATCTTGGTTGGCAGAATTGCCCAAACTAATGAAAATCTTCTGGATAAATTACCTGTTACAAATTTTCTCCAAGCTTTATGCTTTTACAGAAAGAAAAATGTAATAAAATAATGGCTATGCAGTGGAGCCCAAAGTCGGTCCTCAAGGGCCGTATCCTGCATGTTTTAGTTCTCTCCCTGGTTTAACGTACCTGGATCAAATGATGGCTCATTAGAAGGCCAACGAAGAACACTGACATGCTGAAAAGGTTGTAACTATCACCAGGGAGAGAATTAAAACATGCAGGATGCCGGCCCTCAAGGACCGACTTTGGGCACCCCTGGGCTATGGTTTTACTGTTAAAAGTGGTTTCCGAGCCAAACCTTTTTTCTGAATGAATAGATTACAGAAGGTCACTAAAATGAAACAACTTTATTTTTTTTTGTTTATTTGTTCAGTAACCAATATTTGCACTCCCATTAGCCTTCACTGTGCCGGCAACCTTTAACATTTTTAAAAAGATGCTCTAGTGCATATAGGCACATACTACTAAACTAATATATTCACCTTATTTAAATGTTACGGGTTTGCTATTAACCATTTGACGCATGAATTATGATCCTTTGTGTCAGGATTTTTTCCAAAGTGTTTTTGATTTAATTAAGGCATAAAAAAAGGTGTAAAAATTAATTTTTTCTAATTTCTTTTCTTTAGGCGCTAAATTGTAATTTTCTCCAAATATAAAGTTGCTATTTGAAAAATACATCAGTAGTATTGTTCTTTAAGGGTTATATGATGTCACAATATTTTTTTTACCTGCAAGAGTCATCTACAGTAGGAGGGACAGGGTGGGTTGGCATGCTTTTTTGTCTGTCGGCCATATTGGATTTAACAATAGATGTCTTGCATTTGCAGCTGATAGCCAGTAGTTGATAGTGTATTTTATGATGCATTAGTGTCCACTTCAGTGGTCTCTGTGCATTTATAACATAAAAATCCACAAGACGCACAAGAAAATGGCTTTTCACTGCAGTGACCACTATGCATGAAGCAGGCTCTTGTTCTGACGCTGTGCAGCCATCAGCAACAGTCTCTGTCAAAGTGTGACAAGTTCAAGGTATGCATATTCCCAACTGGTATGTTTATAATTCAAACATCTGTGGTGCTGCACATCATTAATGGCAGACAGAAGTCTGCTGAAATAGAAACTGCATCATGGTACATTATAGAAATGAGGAATATTATTATTCATGACATGCATATGGCATACTGCAGTGCTTGTGTATGTTTTCATAAATATTAATCTAAAATAAGCAATTATAAAGCATTTTGTACATCTTCAACTTTAAGCAAGATTCTTAAAATAAGCGGTGACAGCTTAGCTGTTTCTTATGACTTTGTGATTTGCCCTTTGTGAGCAGAAGCTTTAAAGCATAATCACAAACACACACCAGCAGGTAGAAAAGGTGTTCCTGTGAGAGTGTTTGCACATTATGGTTGTTCATTAAGCAGTTGCTGGGATGTCACCAGTTGAATCAGCATGCCATTGCCACAAGCAATCAGTAGTCTGAGTAATGCAAATCCAAATTTCTACACAAGAATGATTTTTATGCTATTTACGGGTGCAGCTGATGACACTGTGCTTGCTGTTTGGGGAGCCACAATTTAATTTTCACTTCCATGCGACAATCCTCGGGCATCATGGTGTGAGAGAGGATATGGAAATGATTTGATCTTACTGCGGTTGCAGAAGCAGGCAGCAGAAATTGTGTATAAAAGGCAGAAATCTTGATTGTGGAAATTCTTTTACCTCAATTTGCTTTAATCTTGATTTTAATTTTTTTTTTTATCTAAAATGTTGCCATTAAAAAAACATGAAGATAGGTTACAACTTGTATTTTCAAGGCTGTAGTGGGATAAATAATTTGGAATGAGGTATAAATCAAAAGGTTTAACAAATAAGAATATAAAATCATATTAAAAAAATAGAAAGGAGTTAGTGTGATGGGATTTTATGGGAGTCTTTGTTGCTGCTGAGTAAACACCAAAGGAGTCAAACAGAAGGTAAATTTTTATTCAGGATAAAACTCAATAAGAAAAGAAGCGATGCAACCAAGTGAGTTACCCACATGAAGAGGCTTGGTGTACATAACTTGGTGAACATGTAGAGTGATTTGAAAAGAATTGGTACTTCTAGAGGTACCAATATTACAAATAAAGTGTATGCCATCAGATCCAAGGAATGCTTCCTTGATGCTTTAAATCAGGGGTCTCCAACTTTAGTCATCAGGAGCCACTGTCTTATAACTTTTAGGTGAATCCATGTCCAGCACAACGAGATCAATTGAATAGTTTGTCACCTCTGCAGAGCTTGCAAAGGTGATTCAGGGGTTATGGAGGAGGCATGCATCTAAAATATGCATGTTAGGAAAATTATTATCATCCAAGGCAGACCAGACTCAGAGATGATCATGTTGTTGTCCGCCAATAACTATGGATCCCTGTGCCACTTGGCATGTATAGATGAACTCCAATACACAGTTCAGGATGACAGATATATTATTTCTCTTACCTCCCCATTGATGCCAATGTCTGTCTGACTAACAGATGTGCCAGCTCTTTGCAAAAGTAATTAGTTATAGATATATATCAATCACTGGTTGTCAGTGTATCAAATTATATTCCAAGTAATTCTTCTTTTTTCTTGTTAGTGAGTGCATTTAAAAAAAAAAAAAACAATCAAAATGCTCTGGTCTTAAAGCTGGAACAGGGAGTTTTGATAAAACTGTGGACCTGGCCTGAAAATTTGAACAATACCTCAGAGGTCCCTGTCCCTACGTCTGATGTGTGGGGAAAGGGTGTGTGCAGCGCGTGCACAAGCATGTGTGACATTGGTAAAACCTTTCGGCTGTCTCTGATTGGTTGTTTCTGACCATGAGCACTGCATGAGACAAAAGTCTCATAATATATTTAATGACATAGTGACAGTTTAAAAAAAATATATATATAAAAAAATGCTTTTGTAAAAGTTACCTACAGCAGCTTTGGGAAATATATAAGATGTAAAAAAATCTAAGATGAACCCAACATATATTGTTGTACATATATGCATTGGAATAAATATGTCTTCCACTGTCTAGATACAAGTCAGATTTTATTTTTTATCTAGAATATTTTTCTTTAGCTCTATACAGTATATTCAGGCTCTGTTTGGTAATACAATCTTTTTTTCAGTTTAAAGCTGCGCTGGCAGATTTTTCATACACTTTTTTAGCAGGTATAAAGCATATTTTCATTGTGTCTTGGAAAAAATAAGTATCTTAGACATCTATCCATCACTAACACTAACACATTCTCTGCAAGCTTCATAACACCTGTCATGTGGGAAGGATGTGTGGCTCTTTTGCCCTGTGTCCTTTGATTGATAGAAAGCAAAAAGCGGGAGCGACTGGGGTTATAATTCTTGACATCACCAGCAGCAGGACTATAAAACTAGCTGCTCCTAGAACATGTACAGAAAGAAGGAACAAACAGAGTTTATCGAGCAGGGCCTAGAGGGTGTTAAGATGTCGGATTTACTGATGTGACTTCATGTGGTGAAACAACACAACCATTTTTTATCAGCAATGCCACTAATGGAACATCTGGAAGGGTCAATTTGCATTACGGGATAAAGAAGGCATTGAAAGTGAGAAGTTAATTGATATCCAAAACATCAGTTTTGTGGAACACAAGAAGATTCTGTTCAATTATAAAAAAACCCAAAACTAAATAAAGTCTATCTTTAAATAAGCAAATGAAAGCAGAATTTCAAAAGATTCTTCTAAGAACCAAGAAAGCTTTTTTACTTGTTTTTATTCTTAGAGTGTAACAGAATCTTTGGAGACACTGTGCGCTTTGGTGTCACTCCAGTAAAAACTTAGGGTTAGAAAAACTAAAATACATCAAAGACCAGTATTTGCTTTTCTCGTTTGTGCTTTGGCATGCATTCAGCAGTTATTTGTTATGGTCTAAATGACAACAGGGGTGATTAAAGAACTTATTAGCGGGCGTAGCCACAGCTTTGTAATCACCCAAAACAATTTACTAAGGGTTTTGACAGATCTAGAATTGATGTCTAATGGCAGACGGCTTTACTTATACTTGCTTTGTATATTAATTAACTTTACAAAACATCTTCCTTTTAACGTAATGTTCAAAGAACTGCTTAACTGAAGCTAAATGAAATTCAATGGGAAGCTCTGTTCTCATACTTCCGTGTCTCTGTGGTAAATATGAGGTGTTGAAATACATCTAATCAACTTACGAAATTTAATTTCTAGAATTACATAATCACCTGAATTCCACTTCTGGTGAAACATAAATGTGTGCAATATTGCTTTGTGATTGCAAAGATAAGACATAAAAAAAATTTTTCCATCCTTAAATGGACTTTAGTTATGATTTCTGTCCACAACTGATACATCTTAGCGACCAGGATCAGAAAACTTTGGA
>CAEGAE010006395.1:0-17353 GCA_903067095.1 Girardinus metallicus
AGTATTGAGATGAACTTTTGTTATTGACCAAATACTTATTTTCCACCCTTATTTTCAAATAAATTCTTTAAAAATCAAACAATGTGATTTTCTGATTTTTTTTTCTCATTTTGTCTCTCATAGTTGAGGTCTACCTATGATGTCAATTACAGGCCTCTCTCATCTTTTTAAGTGAGAGAACTTGCACAATTGGTGACTGACTAAATACTTTTTTCCCCACTATATGTCCAGACACAGGACATAGGTGAACATTACCCTAAACATACAGAAAGAATGGTTCCAATCAAATAAATCCATATGTTAGACCAGCCCACTCAAAGATGAAGAAATCACGGTTAGAATGAACCCAACCCAAGCTTTATCCAGGAATGTAATGGAATAACAGACGGTTCTAAAAAAGAGGTTTAATTTGTAACATTTAGAAAATCATTTAGCATTTTATTTCCACTTCACAATCATACATCAGTTGTCCCCAATCCCAGTCCAGAAGGCTACTATCCTGCAACTTTTAGATCCATCCTTTCTCCAACACACCTGAATTACATGAGCAAAAGGACCTGCTGGTGATGGAACTCAGGTGTGTTGGAGAAGGGATTCATGGAAGTTGCAGGAGAGTAACTCTCTTGGATGTGTTGGTCTACCACGTAAAATCCTAATACAACACACTAGTTTGTCCTTTTGTATGCCTCTGTATATTCCTAGAGTTCTGGCTGTTGAGCAGCTCTTCTTTTTCATTCTTCTCTACGGATAAATGGATAAGTGGAAACTAACGGTTCCGGGGAGTCATTATTCCCACCCTGGTCACACTTTCTAACTGTTGTTTCTAATCCTTTCAGAGACTTGCGCCAGCCCCTCCTCCTTTTAGGCAGGAGGCGGAGAAGCTGGTGGCAGGAAAGTTTGAAGGCAATGACTGAAAGTAGTGAAAGTGTCTGTTTGCCCCTTCGGGCCCCTGGGATCCTCACGTGATAATGTGGGGTGAAAGAGCTCGAGCAGCGCGCTGACAGCAGATACGTCAACAGAGCTGCAGAGGCGTCACTATGGACGATGAGCGTCAGCTGGGGACATAAATAATGTAACACCTATAGAATGTATCAGCAGTTGCATGATTGGAGTTTGTGGCACTCCGAGGGAAAGCTGCATTGTAATTCAAGACAAATTCTCAGTCGTCAGCTGCTGCATCCAGAGTCATCGGGAAGGACAAGAGAAAGGAGGGAAGAGACTTAAAGAGACTCCAACACTTAGCGAATTATTGGGTAAAGACAGTTGAGTCTTGAGAAAGTAAACTGTCACTAGTTTGAAAGGGCAATATTGTCGGAAAATCTTTCGGTATGTCACTCCACAATCAGTGCTGCCACATCAGGTGTTGTCCATCAGCTGTTGGAGTCTAAATGACCCGCAGTCATTCGGGATTCAGTATGGATTGGCTCTAAAACCTATGACCTCCCCAGTTTGAAACACAATGACATCAGCAACCCTGGACTGGCGTTATTTTGACAGCTGTCACACTGGAATTTGCTCCTATTACCCAACAGCAACTGATGGAGGCATGCAGAGATTTTTCTATTTTAGAATCAGCTTTTCTTTCGTATTTTTGAACTCCTTATTAAGGATGCACTGATATGAAAATGTGGGTCGATATTAATATCCGATACCGATGTAACATCAATTCCGATGTTAGTGCCAATATATCATGCATTCCTACTTCTGAAATGCTTTCTTTAAAAATGCACTGTAAACATTAAAAGGTTACTCAAACTCTTTTGACTTATCTCAGTCCAAGGTTTCCCCCCGGTGTATTATCATCCTGAAGAGCCGCCAGGCCTCCGCCATAGCTATAGTTTTATAGTTGATGCATTGAACTGGACAGTACCAATCTCCACAGCGCGTTGGCTTTGCATTATTGTAATTATTGTTCAACGAGAGTCACATGTTAAAAAGTGTCTGTTGAAGTTCTGACCATAAAAGCTTCAACTTCCAGATCCATCTGAAGCTAATTCTCCTTCTGTTGGAGCTGCTTTCTCATTGATGGTACATGATGTCTTCAGACACACTGAAGAAAAGTTACTCCACACATCAAACCTGTTTAGTCTTTATTTCTTCGTTTAAACAGAGCAGCTTTGAGTGCAGCACCATGCCACATATCTTGCCAGTTGTTGATGGGAAGTTGCCTTTTACCAGGCCTTTGCTCCAGTGTTTACTGTTGATAGGCTCTTCAGTGTTTCTTGTTTTAATGGAACATTGAAAGAAACGAACGTGAAATGTTGCGTATTACGAGGCCCACATAAACTATGGATATATAACAGGCGGTAAAGCAGATTTTTATGGTGAGCATATGCTTTAAGTTTCGTCTTCAGAGACTTGCTCACAATGCAAAAACACAGTGAATGACTTAAAAGCCTTTGCCTGAGTGCATTCAGCCAACGTATGCATACTCCAGACTGAGTTCTCCAACTACCAAATCAATCTTTAATGCTCCTTTTACATGTGTAGTACTCTGTCGTGTACATACCAAGGCTTTGTGACACAGCGTTTAAGACTTATGAGTAAAAATCATCACAACTAAAGGTAACTGAAGGAAATCTGAATCCTCTTTACACCTAAAGACTAAGTGAAGAGATGATTGAACGTGTTTTTTTTTAACAAAAGCACCATAGTAACTGCTAAGGTGCTGTTTAATGCATCTGTCTCACAGAGCTGCCCTCCCCCCCGCCTCTCAGCTCCCCCAGACTAGCGGCAGCAGCAATGTGCATACACCTTATTGGACTGTGCATCTGCTGAGATTACCATGGAAAATACATCCCAGCCCAACACTCCTAAGAACCCTGTAAATGGCTTAATGGATGAGCGATGTTATGAAGATATATGGAAGGCGGAGCGTTGGAAAGAGCAGGAGCTTCTTAAAGAGACAGAGGTACAAATTCAAGGCATCAAATTGCGAAGTCAAATTTTATATTTAGTATATGCAGCATTTTTATAACAATTGAATGTAGTGTAGTGACTTTATTATGCTATAAAATGGCACTATGTGCTTGGAAAGTATATAATACCGCCCCTGTGACATGTGACAGAAGACAAGAAGCTGGTCCTTGACCAGCTTCTTATATTTCAGTTACATCTTTATTAAACCACTCACTGATAATTAAATTAACTACCTTGACTTGTTCATAGTTTTGTCATGGTCAGTCACAAATACAGTGAAAATGTATTTTCCATGATAAGCTAACCTCACAGTGCTAGCAAAGAGCTTTACAATGAATACTTCTGCATCCAATCAAGCTCATCTGCGATCTGAAAAGGAGGAGCTGTCAGCACAAAAACTGAAAATGCAAAACTGGAACAACGCAACATTACTTACACCGAAATGCACTAAACACAGCAGTCATTCGAATGACAGTACCGCCTCAACTAAATGCTCACAAAGAAATCAAAAAACCGAAAAGAAAAACTGAAAACCTTTCTCACTGAAGAAGTTGAAAAGACTGAAGAAATGCAGAATCAGGCTGATAGGAATGCAATATAGAAGGAAAAAAAAACCTAAATTAGTAAGCTAAGAGAAGATGCGTGGAATAATGGAGATTAATCTCTGGAAGGACAATGCATGCCAGAGAGCAGATCAGGAAGAACAATGTCTAAGGTGAAGCCTTATTTCTGCCATCTTTTTGCCTTAATCAAGGTTCCGTGACACCTGGACGCCCCACGATCCCCTCTGTCTTTCACAGAGAGGTGATGAATAAGAGCCGGTGGCCACCTCACAGATGCTCACACACACGGAACATGACAGTGATTAAGTAGGAAACATTCAAACTGTTTTGGTCCCACCAACTTTCCCTGTGTACGTAGCACATTGTCAGATGACCTGATCTCACTTAGCTCCATTCTTTTTCTCCTTAGCCTTACTCCCCTTTTAACTGAGTGTTAACAGCTATTTGCTCCCTGACAGATATTTTTTGTTTTATCGTTTTTGTCACACATAAATGTTTTGGATCCAATATTATTTTTATATCAAAGTTAACTTGGGTGAATACAACATGCAGTTTTTATTTTTCAGAGAGAACAACGAATCAAAATCAACCCATAAACTCCTGTGACTGGACCGGACAGACGGCACACACTCAACTCAAAGAAACACTCCAGTGGATCTCTGACAGTCTTCTGCTGTCGTCCCTCGCCGCTCCTGCTGCTTTGTAGAACACCAGCCTGCCCATTCTCAGTTCAATTCACACTTACTTTACTTATGCCAAAGGAGCATTAATAGTTGGCCTAGCTCAGATCGTCCAAGTGCCTCTACAGACTATCTTACACAGTGGTGTCCAAAGTGGGCCCTCGAGGGCCGGCATCCTGCATGTTTTAGTTCTCTTCCTGGTCGTAGTAATAACCTTCTCACCATGTCAATGTTCTTCTTAGGCCTCTAATGAGCCATCATTTGATCCAGGTGTGTTAAACCAGGGAGAGAACTAGAACATGCAGGACGCCGGTCCTCCAGGACCGACTTTGGGCACCACTGATCTTACAAGACAGTAATCTCTAGCACTTTTTTTCTAACGTGCCTTGCTCAAGGACACAACAACAGACATGATAAACCAGGTGTTGAAACCAATGACCCACCAAGTTGCAGGATGTACTCCTACTGTTGCCCAAGCCACGGTTGCCCAAAGGCATAATTTCTAATGTTTCTTGGAAAGCACCTTACGTATTCAAAAAAGACTTCCAAAGTATCCAATTGGTAAAGAGTCGAGCGATCAAGATCAGCTTCAAGATTGTAGAGAGACGATTTATTTTACACCCACAGACACAAAAATACGCATTGATGATACAACAATATGAGGTAATGTTACCTTATATTGCCTGTAAGGTAATATTATACTAACAGGGAAAATTAACATGTGTGCCACTATGTATCAGATGGCAGTAATCTGCAGTTAGTAGGTGGTTTGAGCTAGCAAGCATATTGTTGGCCTTCATTGTGCCTGTTTCTGTTGAGCTGGGAGAAATCTACCATTCTGCTGCACATCTTTATAATGAAATCTGTCTGTTTATTTGATGGACTCAACAGATAAAAGTTAAATCTGACTCAAGAAAACAGGAGTAAAATAATTCCTGTCCATGTGAATTCTTCATTGCTATAGCTGCAGTGCTTTTTTCAGTATCAGAATCAATCATAATTCTTACACATCTGTAGGGCATCAGATGTTGATGTTCTACATGAGTCATTAATGTGATGTTGAAGGGAAAGTTTGGGTTTCATGTTTTCTGCAGTTGTTTTCTCCAGTTATGAATAATAACTCTCACTGTGGCTCTCTGAAGTCCCACAACCTACATTGTGACCCTTTTCTGGATGATGGATGCAAATGACATGGCTTCACATCCAACACTAGCTCTCTCTGTTCTCCACTATATGAAAATGTTTTTGTTTTTTTTTGTTTTTTTTTCACTTTGCTGTTCTTTATATGACTGTGGAATCATAACAGCTTGAGAAAAATAACAAGATCATGTCATAGTAGCATCCTTCTCAAGTCTGTTGACTCTGAAGGAGATCTGCAGTTCGACAGCAGAACGAGTTGTGGGGGGAGTTAAAGGACAAAATGACAGCAAATGTGAGATGTGTTTAACAAAATTGTAGTTTTTGCAGAGTTTGTCCCAAAACTGGAGCAGAGTCTGCAGTGAGAAAAACACTTGTTATCTGAAGCAGCGTTGGCTGACTAGTACATGAAGAACAGTGTTAGATATATTCAGTTAGATCTTTTTGTACTAGTAACATATTCTACAAAGGTAATGCTTGTCTGGTATTGGGAACAACTCGAAGTTACCAAAGCTCCGAGGCTGACTCTGCGACAGCACAGGTTCAGGTAAGATCAGTAAGTGAACAGAACTCTAAAGTTCTTCAGCTTCTTCTTGTGTGAAGCTGTCACAGGGTGAGTACACAATCCCAACAGATTACCGGAAATTACCTGTAAACAATCGTCCTCCACAGTGAAGAGAGAAGAGCCGAGCTGAATGAGGCGACTGTTAAAGTTAATTCAATATTTAGAAGAGTGGCCAACACTGACCGAACGGCTTTGTTCACTTCCTCTGCTGCCATCGCTAAAACTACAAGCAGATTATCATTTTAAAACATTATCATCGTTCACAACTTCTGTTCGCTGATTGACCCAGTTGAAATTCTTCTGGAGGAATCCAGCTCAGTGGGTAGAAAAGCAGTGACCAGGCTAAAAGAGAGCGGTTTGGAGTTCAATAATTCAGGATAAGCATATTCAAAGCCCTATATTCCCTTTAACATATTAATGTAATATTGAGCCAGTTGGACAGTGTCCCACAGCAGCAGATGCTCATAGCAGACACAGATGGCATTCCCTAAAATGCTAAAGGTCACAGAGAGTATGAAGCAGGGATGAGAAAGAGATGAAAGGTGAATACCACCAATTATAGTGTGAGCGCAATTTTTTAATTTTTTTTTACAAATATTATAATTATCACCAGATTCTGCTATATTGTGCAGCTGCAGCACCCATCAGCTCATTATCATATAGGCTGACTGAATACAAAGCAAACTAATGATATCAACAAGTACAACAAAAAATAACTAAAGTCGACAACCAGGACGCAATAAAACCCACAGGTGAGACATGATAATTTAAAATAACATTAAACATAAACATCTAAAACTGTGCCACAGTGACTTAACAAGGTTTCCCTAAAACTAAATAAATATTTTCCTAAACTGACTTTAGATTCCTAACTTTTTGCAAACACCGTTATGGTGCAGGACTTATTTCTTCCAGCCTATTGGTAGAATAGACTGGAAGAATAAAAAAAAAAAAAAAAAAACATCAGCAGAAATAATGACATTCCTTGCGGTTTTTAAAACACTCTTTGTGTTCTCGTTATTCACATTATAGCACAGTTACAGCTTTAACCATCAAAACAGCAGCAGGTCTGAGTTGTCTTCTTGCAGACATAATGGTGCTTTGAACTAAACACTGTCAAAGTAAAGCCTCTTAAAACTTTCCAGCTTTAATTCCTTTTTTTACATCCCTGTACTGAACCAAGCCAAGGTGTGTGGGAGACTGATAGGGACTTCCAGCTCCTTGTTGCCCCTGAGAATCTATCAGGAGGACTCAGGTCTTATGCCAAACAGTGCCATAGTATTCTGACTGCTGCATGATCCGGATTTCTGAACCACGCATCAGTTGTATCGTTTATTGTTGTTTTTTCTTGATTCTTATAGGCACCATACCATTTGATATTACAAGATTCAATAACTGATACTGATACTGAATACCAGTATCAGTACGCGTACTGATACTGGTAAAGCTGGTATCTGTAAAGCGTATTTACTTGGTATTGTATCGATACCAACATATCTAGTATTGCGCACCTCTATATGCCGGGACACATTCATATTTTAAGCACATTGTAGTATGATAACATCTATCCATCCATCCATTTTCTAACACCCTTGATATGAATATCTTCATAACAGCTGTGATTATTATGTTCATTCAGTTAATTATGTGGAAAACTTCCTACAGAAATATATCAGCATCTTCGCTGAATAAAAACCTGTTTACAGGGAGAGTGAAAACCAAAGCTCTAAGTTCCAATGGCTTTAATTTAACCCCACAAATGTGTACAGAATTCAAACTAATTTGTTAAAATGTCTTGAAATAAACAACATTGTGCGAAGCTGAAACTTTTCTGAGACTGAATCACCTAATTACACACATTTTCTTTATCACGACAGTAAAAAGAGGAGAAAGCAAGCAAAAGGCAGGCGGTGGGGGAGAGAAGGGTGAAGTGGATGGACTGCTGAGACGTGGATGTCTCTCTGTCACTGTCAGGTCTTTAAGGAGGGACTTAGAAGTGCCCAATTTCCAGAACAAGGGTGGTTAAGAACCATGGAAAACAAGATTACTCATCCCGCTCTCATCCAATTAACTACTGGTTTGCTGGTGGGAAATAAACTCTCCTTATCTCCCAACGCCATCACCGCACAACTCTTCACCTCTTCACCAGAGAATATCAGGGAATCCGAATGAAAATCAGCAGCTAAGACATGGTCTCTGTAAGGAACGATCGCTACACACCCAATTAAAACTGTCCAAAATAAATTGGCCTTCTAAGATTAATCTAAGCCTTCGTTAGAAATAAAAACATAGAGAGTTAATTAGTTTTGTGAAAAATTCTCGAGAGGATTTCTTGGTTTATCTTTTCAACATAGTGAAGTGCTGCAAGTCTGTGGAAAACGAAGGCTTTCTTCTCTTTTGCCTCAGCATTTCTTTGGCAAAGCGAAGGGGGCAAAAAAGAAAAAAATTAAACCCCTCCATATTTAAGCTGAAAGCAATATTGAAGGTTATAACCTCTTATTTGCTTTTTCACTCTGGCACAAATTTAAAAACAGTCAACAACTACGAAACTATAAAAACCTGAAGCTCTGCCCAAAAACAAATCTGCAGGAGTGTGGGCTGCCCAATCGCAGTCCTGCATACGGCTCTGTGGGAGTTAAAGGCCGCAGATCTCGATAGCTGCCTGGAAAAACAAATCCTGCAATGCGGATGGAGTCTGCCAAGTGAGGATTTGCGTATCATCTCTCTTTTCTTTTACCTCTTTCTGATAAACGCCGCAGGAGAATGCGTTAGTTCATCTCTACATAAGGATTTGCGAGAAGAATTCCTCCTGTGATCCCCCCGCCCATCCAATCATCTGCAGCGAGTCAGAGTTCCCTATCAGCACACCTTCCGGCACAACGCTTTCAGCTGCTGCGGCTTAGCACAGCGAGGAAAATAAGTGCGGAGAAGAAACAGTATACATATTTACAATGGCACAGTAAATACATTCGACAATAGTTGAATAAAAACCTATTTTATCCAACTAATGAACATTAGTTCAAAATGAACATTAAGAAAAATTGGGAAAGGGTGCTGTGGTGGCGCAGGGACAAAGCAAGACCCACATATGGAGACCTTAGTCCTCATGGTGGTAGTCACAGGTTCGATTCCCGGCCTTGCGACATTTGCTGCATGTCTTCCCCCTCTTTCCTGTCAAACTACTTTCAAATAAAGGCCACTAGAGTCAACAAAATCTTTAAAAAATTGGGAAAAGGAGCCAAAATGAAAGAATGGAAACAGGTCAGGGAGGGACAAGAGTATATTTCTAGTTAAAACTGGTTGTATTTTAAATGTGGCTGGTTTCTTTATGTCTGGACTAACAAACAGGATTGCAAGTCAGAAGCCTTTTCTGGTGACGACTGGTGAAATCTATAAAGGTTTATGGGAGAAAGTGTTACAGTCTGACGAAATCAGAGTGGAAGTTCAAAATGGTAAGTTTGACATTAAGGATGTTTTTCCTTAATGACTGGGTTTGAATGGGGATCAAAGTTGCAACATTTGTTCCACTTTCACCTGGCGTAGTTTTATTTCTCACTGCACTGAGTCAAATGAGACAAACCGTTTGAGCAACCTATTCCCCCCTCGCCTGTGGAGGCGCTACACCAAAAACCTCTGAAGAATACATGAGCAAAACTTCCTTCTTTATGAAATGTAAACAAAAATGGAGTGCTGCCAGATTTTAACAGTTGTAGCCATTTTCAATGAGAAAATGTCTCAAAAGAAAGACATTTGTCCCGCCCGCGCTAGACTCGTGTTTCTTTCGGTTGTATTTACCCAGAATGCTCTGGCCTGTAGTTCACTTTCTGCTTTTGTTTGCTGGTTGTATCATGGATTCTGTTTCGAGTCACACTAAATTAAATTCCAGGTGATGTTCAACGCGTTGACGATAAATGACTGACTCGACTTAATATAGTTGACTTAATGTCAAGAAGCGAAGCCGTTTCCTTCGGCCATCATAATCTTTGGCAGGCTTTAATTGAAATTTCTCCTACAGCCTCCGAAGCTGTGGGTTATGTTCAGTCCTACCATTTTCAAATTTCAGACTCGCAAAGAGTGGCTTGTGGAAGAAAATTATAATGCACTCATCAGTGGAGAACGAAGAGAAGAAGGAGCAGAAGCAGAAGCCAATTACCCACATGGGAGGTCGACTGTGGCGAAAAGTGGCCGGCTGTTTTCTGTTCGATAACTACAGCGTGTCATCCCTTTGTGTCAACCAGAATTTTATCAGGCGCCCAGGGCTCGGCAGGAGAAGGCAGCCCCTTGCATGAGCAACAACAACAACCTGCAGCCAGACAGAGCCGCAGGCCCCAGATGGAAATGGGAATTAAGGGAGTCGGGCCACCACAGGGGCAAATGATATGCAGCACATGAGCTGAAAAGAAACGTTGGACTGGGAGATACTTTCACACATGGAGGGATTCATTGCACTCAGCGTGCTACTAGCAGGGAGGAGCATGGAAAAGGAAAATGTTACAGGCATTAAAGAGGTAGGATTAGGATTTTTTTTTTACCTCCCCTTCACAGTATTCCTTTCAAGCCTGCAAAGTTACAAAGCTCCAAGTACACAGCAAAAGGAGCTGCGTTTCTTTAAGAAAGCACCACTGTAGGCTGTCATGAATACCTTACCCCCATGTGAAGGAGGAATCCTGATAACTCAGACGAGAATTGTATTTCTGTTAGATCGCTCCATTTCTGTAGACTTCAAATATTCTGTCACCAATTAGCTAGCAGTTCAGTCACATTTCTTGTAGAATTCACAGTAGAGACTGAAAATGATCAGTTGGTCCAAATGCAAACACAGCTTTCAATCATTTACTGCATGTGTTTTCAAAGAGCGTAAAGCTCAACTTGTGTTTTAAAGAATGTCTGTTCAGCGCAAAACTTTCCAGTTACGATTTTTATCAGACAAAGTTTTTCAGTTTTAAACTAGAGCCCACCAAATGTCATCCTGTAATTTAGGAAACAATTGTTCTGACAATTCTTAAATATTATTCATATATTGCCTCTCTATCATTTTTTTCTATTTTCTATCATGTACAGGTAACCAAATTAAAAGTGATGGAAGGTGTTATGCTTTTAGAATTGTACTACTCATGTACAGCAGTGTGGTCACTTACCCAAATGGAAGTATATATTTTATTGTTAATTCTATATATATATATATATATATAGATATATATATATCTATATATATATATAAGATTAACTTAAAAACGACTTCTTAGGCTGAATTGTGAAATATCTACTTAATTTAGTACAGCGAGGAAGCTATGACGAACATGCTCCAGTGTTGCTAGCAGCTGAAATAGTTAGCTGGGCTAACAGTAAGCTCGCTTAAGTTAAGTCCCCAGAGGAAGTGATGCCTCTACAGCAACTGGACAGATTCCTCTTTAAGAGAAATATTGGGACTTTTACAGATTACAAAATCTAATGCCACCTGGTGAAAAATATTTTTGCTGACATGTGCCAAGATAAAAAAAAAATTTAAAAAAAGCCTTTACATGTTTTAATTATAAAACCCTCTTTAGGCAGCCACCAAAATCAATATTATAAATCTTTGTCAGTTTGACATTCTTTAAGCACTACTTTGGTTTAGTTGTTTTTTAGCCAGCGACTATTATATTTGCTCTTTTTCATTTTGTTTATGCACGCAATCTGTGTAATGAAATACACAATGCGGAAACACTGTCAGTAGTGTGACATTTAAAAATATCAGCCAATGTCACCCATTAGCATATCTAACATTATCAGTGACTGAAACAACACGGCACACAACATCAGTTCCTGGTGTATTATTGGACAAGCTAGTTAGTTTTGTATATGCGTATTAAAGGCCAACAGCAATTCAACAATTCAAGAAAATAATATTGGGTCCCCAAATAGTTAAAACAATGACATGCCAGGTGTTTACATGAAATTATTCATTTTCACAGTTTTGTGTCATAGAAAGTAAAAGCTTTGGGAGAGTAGCAATGTAGCAATGCGCAGAAACCTTTGAGATTGCAACTACAACTAAAAGTCTACAGCCCAGTCCCTTAATAAAACACATTCTTTGATATTCTCCAGACTTGCAAAATGTAATGGTGACAATAAAAGTGGCAGTTCAGCAATTCTAGAATGCACACTGTTTAGTTTTTCTTCCGGAAAGCTAACATTTGAAGGGCTCCCACCCTTCTTACCTTTTTTTTTCCACAAAGCTTTGAAAAAATGTCTTGTCAGTCTCCATTTTCCCCCTGGACATCAATGCTTATAACACTTACTGGAGACATTAGCTCGGACCACACACACCACCAGGTCGGCTCATGCTTTCTGTAGATGTTGGTTTAGAGTTTGGGGTAACAGTGGGACAACAAAGTGTGTCACTTAGTGAGATTATAAGGCATCAACCACTGGAGGAAATACCCCAAGTTAGTGTTGGAAGAAAATTGGTGCTTAGCTGATGTGTAATAGCAGAAAGGCTCTGAGGCGGCTGATTCAGAGAGCAGCTGAGTCAACTGAGTAACGGTTAAGGAGAGAAACTCTTTAGCTGAGCCGGCCTGTCTCTCTAATTACCAGACAGTGTGTCAGCACCGACATCACACTAACTCACAGACTTCTGAGAAAGAGTAGCGGCATCAGATTATTCAGTGTATCAGGACAGACATCATTCTAACAGGGCAAAAACAGTGTTGCTAATTGTCAGAGTGCCTCGCTCCGTTCCCTTTGTTCTGGTTTGCTTTGAGAATAGACTGATGAGTCCAAAAAAACGGGTTTTTAGAGACAATAGCAAACACTGTAGATAAGATTTCAAACACTATCATTTGGCTAAGCTTATGAGCTAGAGCAGAGGTCGAGCTAGACGTTTTTGTTGTCCATCATCTTGACCGACAGCATTAAAAGAAATCGGTCATATACTATTTGTACCCCTCAAATTATGATGACATTAACATCGGCTATTTAGTCACATTTTTATGTGGTTTAGTTAATATTCACCTAGTTTAAACCAGATCCCATCACACATAAATCAGATTTAACTTTTTCTCCGTAGTGACACAAACTACTGACTGTAGTTCATGTGTTAACTTATAACAAATAAGTTAACATAACTAAGTTAGAATAAATTAAATTAAGTGACTCCACTTAAATTACAGTCACTTCACCTGCTGCGGTCTGAACACACAGCCTCACAAATTCCTCCTGGTCACAGAGAAATCTGCGCTGGTTTGTCACATGTGCACACACTACTCTGATGTCTCCTGGAGGTCCCTACTTGATGAGGCAAATGAGACCACATCACCAATTAAAACCAGAGATGAATCATGGAGCAACCAATACTCCAGACACTTTGCCTCGGAGCTGAGAAGTTGTGTCCCGGCAAAGTACGACACTCACCAGGAATTAGTCTGATTCATTACCTGTAGACTGAGTGAATCTTCTCTCTTCTCCTGGTTCGAACTTGGCCTACCTTCTTTTGGAACAACACATTAATTACTTTTAAATATGAATATACATCTTCGTTTCTTTTGCACTTCTTTTTTTTTTTTTATTAATGAGACTGCTTTCTTCAAGTGTAGATTCATGAAATAGTTAGGTAATTTCCATTAGCGCCGGAATTCTTCCCGGGTCCATTTCATATTGAAATTCACTGACAGTTGGGTGGTTTCAGAATGTTTTAAGTCCTTCAGCAGCTCAGTTAAGGGACATTGTGGTCCCGGTGGGTGCTGCTTAGGAGAGGTAATACATCAACACAGTTCAAAAGATTACTATGCCGGCAACACATTTCTATTAAGTGGATGTGGAAATGTGTCCTCGAGATGGCCTACCAAAACCTGAATTATGAGGAGAGGAAGTAAAATGAGATGAAGAAAGAAAGTGGAAAAAAGAATAAGGGCGTAAGAAAAGAGCTGTTAGAAACCATCGACAGAAGAAACAAAAAAAGAAAAGTTAACAGGCAAATTAGATAACTTTAAAAACAAAACAACTAAGTGTTTAGGAATAATGAATTGATAGAAATTAAATCTTCAGGGTGGTGCACGGTGTTGCTGCAAAGCAGGTGCCCCAAAAATGGAGGCCACTAGTCCTGAGGGTTGATAGAGGATATTTTCACTGCATTGCGTTCCCTGCTTCACTCTCTGCTCAACGTTTTTGTCGTGACTACAGTCAATGAAGGTCACACAAATATTAACAGCAAAAACATTCAAGCTTTAATGGGTCCAACTTTGTCTAACTGATAGTTTTGGAGATGTTGGAAACCTCTCACAGTTAAGATAATGGGTTGTTTACATTGAATTAGGGATGCACAAAATATCGGCGCCAACATCGGTATTGGCCGATTTTGGTCATTTTCTGAACATATTGGTATCAGACCAATAAATAAAACTAGCCCGGTATTAAGAAGCTATATTTATTGAAGTTTCGCTCTAGATTTCTCATGTTCAGACCGATCTGCACCAAACTCACTGAGATCGACAGAGATACGGTCCAATATTTGGTGGGCGTAGCCTAGTTCCTCCACAGCACCCCCTAGAATATTTTAAAAAATCAGCCCCAAACCATGCTTCATCCCAGAATTGTGAAACTTGATACACATCTGTATCTTTTCAGGGCCAACAAAAAAGTCTCTCGGAGCCATGGTCCAAGCCCAGCAGGAAATCGGCCATTTTGGATCAAAGTCGCCATTTTTGTCTATTTTATTGATGTCGTATCTGAGCGAACTCGTCCTACAGCTTTCAAGATCCAGGCTTCAAACTCAGTCAGCACAGTCTTGAGGCATTTAGGGTCAAAAGCTATCAAAGCAATTTTTGTGCATCAAAGCATGTGGACGTGGCCAAGCCTCAAATCTGGCCATTCGCCATGAAACATCACGATGGAATAGCTTCCCCATGTAGGCTCCCAGCTGCATCAAGCTTCATTTGTATCATCACAGACCAGAGCTCATCACATTCATATGGTCAATTGGTAACATCACTTTAGCCCCGCCCCTTCCAACTGGAAGTCACCTGTTTTCCTTCTATTTTTCCTCCTCTTAATCTCTACTTCATACAGATACCAAACTGTGTTTAATGAATTAGAATAACATGATGATAAATCCTTCTTTCAACGCTGGCTGCTGGTGGGAGCATATTGGCGTGGCTGGATGGTAAAATGTAATCCCTCTCAGACTTTTACTCGCATACGGTTGTCTCTAAATCCATGTTTCTCAAACTTTTTCAGGCTCAGGATCAGTTAACCAATTTAACAAGCTGTCATGAACCACTTAGCCTTAAATTGCCTCAGCAATAACACATCTCAATATATGGCACAACCTGAAATGAAAATATTAGTCTTTTAACTCGTATTTTTCTTCATCTTAATGAGAAGCGTGGTGCTGTTTGGTAAATGTGACTGGCCATGACAATGCACTGAAGAGGTTTACTTGGGCATCTTAACTTATTTACAGAATTAAATGAAAACAACACAAGCTGTTTACCTGAAAGCAGAGCATCTTCATTACCAAGTAAAGAGCAGTTCTGACTAACTGGAACGATTCCTACAACAAACCGTTTAAAGGAATCCAGTCACTAGTGAATGACACTCAGCAACTTAGCTTCCTCTGATCATATAATTAGTCCTGGAGTTGTTTTCTGTCCACTAGGGGGTGACCTTGCACCACAAATGGTCCAGGGACCACAGTTTGAGTAAGACTGCTATAAATTATACATACATCATTCTATTTGCACTAAACTACCTAGGAATGACTTTGTTAGTCTCTAAAGAGCCCAATAGCTTGAAATTGCAATTCAGTTCAACTGCGCTTGTGCGTCGTCAGGGAGCGCTGCCAAAGACGTCAGTGTGTGTCGCCTGGCGGACGGGTGCAGGAACTGCGCGAGAGCGTCGGCAGTGGCGAGAGCATGGCTCTGCTGGAACCCTCGTGATTGCCGCGAGGGCCTCCAATGCCGCTTGCGGCTTTAATTAATGTTGAAATGGTAATGAAATATATATCTAATATATAAATATCAAAATCAGTTATTAGCCATTACAGCAATGTTATTATTGGATATCGAGGCCAGCTCAAATTTTCATATCAGTGCATCCCTACATTGGACAGACTGCTTGCAGTTAGCCTTGCTAACAGTACTCCCAGCTAATTTAAGATGCTAAGGAGAACTCAAAATGTCAACTCTATAATCACATCGTCTTTATTTAGATGTTTTAGTGAAATGTGACATCAGTCTGTGTATTTTCATTTCCATGCCCGTTCAAGCTCCAGTCAGCAATCAGTTTATTCAGCCGGCTTATTGCTCTGCTGCCTCTCACCTGCATTTTGCTCCATCTAAGACCCCTCCAGCCACAGACACCTCGCCGGATAATTGATTGCACTCGAGTGTGTATATTGCCAATAAAAAAAATACTCGCCCACCTTGGATACTTTACCCTTTTTATTGCTTTTACAAACCAATCATGATCAACAAAAATTTGGCTGATGCTTTATTGCCAGCCAAAGCGCCGTGTTTCAGCTCACGTTTGAATGTCTTTCGAAGTTTAGATTTATACAACCAGTGGTGAATAGGGTATAAAAAGTGTGTGCAAGAAAGCAGCTTTAATCACAATACCACAGGCCACAGAAATGGGCAGTAAACTTAAGTCTATCCACACCAAAGCTATGAAATAATGCAGCAGGAATACACTCGCCATAAATTTATCTGACAGTATTTTTGACAAACTGCACCAACAGAACTCTTCAAGTTACCAATTTAGACCAACAAGCAAAGATTATATAATAACTTTCCTATTTTTTTTATCATCTGTTATTAGAATATTATCAGAGATTTCTTGAATGTCTTTTCTACCAACTTGCTGAAAAAGTATCAAGACTGCTGACGTCTGAGGCAGGAGGCATCTAATGGAAACATCTAATGGGAATGTGATGGGAACATGTGATGGGAACATGTGATGGGAACATGTGCGACCAAGTGTGAATTGCTGTTTGAGACGAGTCACCAGAGCAAAGCAATGGGGAGCAGAACCAGCCTGTAATAATCAGAGGGGGTATTAGAGAGCGGCGGCTGATTTGGAGTGTTTGGACCTGAAAGTTGCTGACAGTGCAACACTTTGTTAATGCCATGTATTAAAAGAGGTCAGGGAAGCACTAAGGGGCATAGGCAAAGCTAATAAATAATGCAAATCCACTTTCAGCAGAGAGCTCACAGGGGCTCAAAGGGACTCTTGTGTTAAGACTCATAAGCTGAGAGCGATACACTAAGTTTTCAAGAAAAATCTGAGTTTTCCAAACTAATCTGGATCATATTTTCGAACCACTTTAGGCGACATTTTAATCATCTTTAATTCAAGGGAATGTTCTTTTCTGAAAAAAAATAAATAAAAAAAAAAAAAAATAATAATAATAATAAAATAATGAAATTAATGAAACCCCCGGGCTGCACAGTGGCGCAGTTGGTAGAGCTGTTGCCTTGCAGCAAGAAGGTTCTGGGTTCGATTCCCGGCCCGGG
>CAEGAE010006398.1:0-12234 GCA_903067095.1 Girardinus metallicus
GAAATCCCTCTTTTCATTTCTCCATGTTAGCAGGGGAGGCATTTTATGGAAAAGCCTATTATTGGCTGCCAATATCTGCATGCTCTATGTATTTTCCCCAAATATTATCGTATTTATATAAAACTTATAGCAGCAGTTCATAGAACAAGTGTGATTACGTAGAAAAAGTTATTTTTTATAAATCTTTATTTCTTCAAGCTAGGAGGGGGAAGCATATTTTGGCAGAGCATATTATGAGCTGCCGATATTTGCATGCCCTGTTTTTCAGCTCCAGAGTGTCGTACAGATATGAAAGTCACTCTGGCAGCTGGGCGGATATGTGTCATTATGTAGAACATTTCATATGATACATTACTATCCAATACCTTCAAATTGCAGAGCGTGCATTTTCTGTCAAGGGACATTTGGAGGCTGCTGATGACCTTCCTCACCTGGTAGTGGACTGTTTGATCTTTGCATTCATTATTTCACAACACAGAATAAATATTCATACAGAACCCACTTTACTCAAATCTAACTCTTAAGTAGTTCACATTCATCAATCTGTGTCAGCTGGGGGTTTTGACACAGTGATGGTGGCACCACTTACTGCTGTCTGACCCTTTGTTGGGACATGATGAATTTATAAGATCACATAAAATCAGGGCATGCAGATATTGGCAGGCTAATAATTTGCTGTGCCAAAATATGCCTCCCCTGCTAACTCAGCCAAATAGAGAGTTAGGAGGGATTTCACTTTTCTACATAATCACTCCAGTTCTCTGAGCTGCTGGTGTTGACAGGGCATGAAAATATCAGCAGGCTCAAAATCCAGATGGCCAAAAATGAATCCCCCTCCTACCTTGAAGAAATAAACGGTTAAGAGTGAAATAACTTTTTCTACATAATCACACTTGTTCTATGAGCTGCTGGTTTAAGTTTTATATGAATAGGAAAATATTTGGGGAAAATATATAGGATACGCAAATATCAGCAAGCAGTAAGTAAGTAACTGCAGCGAAATGATACAATGTGATCTATCTATCTATCTATCTATCTATCTATCTGTCTATCTGTCTATCTGTCTATCTGTCTGTCTGTCTATTCATATCTATATATATATCTAGATCTATAGATAGATATATAGATGTAGATATGTAGACGGGCTGCACAGTGGCGTAGTTGGTAGAGCTGTTGCCTTGCAGCAAGAAAGTTCTGGGTTCGATTCCCGGCCCGGGGTCTTTCTGCATGGAGTTTGCATGTTCTCCCTGTGCATGCGTGGGTTCTCTCCGGGTTCTCCAGGTTCCTCCCACAGTCCAAAAACATGACTGTCAGGTTAATTGGTCTCTCCAAATTGTCCCTAGGTGTGAGTGTGTGATTGTTTGTCCTGTGTGTCTCTGTGTTGCCCTGCGGCAGACTGGTGACCTGTCCAGGTGACCCCGCCTCTCACCCAGAACGTAGCTGGAGAGGCACCAGCACCTCCTGACCCCATTAAGGGACGAAGGGTGAACAGAAAATGGATGGATGGATGTTTCCTTTGTTCTGAGTTTTAAATCACATTATTGGGACATTTCTGCTAAATTAAAACTAAGTTATCATTTTGTTTTATTTTTCATTAATTTTTCCTTTCAATTTTCTTCAGGCAGGTTGTTTTGTACATTTTCATCAGTTTTCATATCAAGATCTGCAGCTCAGGACCTACAAGTGGCTCTTTTGCTTATTTATTATGATAGACTATAAAATTTTGCATTTTTATTTGTTTTGTTCTGTGTCCTCATTAAAAACAAAACACGGCCCCTATTGACAAATGTGGCCTAAAGTTAAGATTGAGTAGTAGGTCATTGTAGATAGAAAAAATAAAAGTAGTAAAATTCCATTTAAAGAAAAGTCAGAAGTTTTGTGATTAACCTCAGATATTTTCTACAAGAAACATAAAAAAAAAGGTTTGACCCACAAAACTTGAAAATTTGCTAGAATTTTTTTTTTAATTTGAGATTTATTTTGTATATTTTCTAGACAAAACTACATTTTCTGAGCTCATAAAGTCAACAATTTTCGACTTTTGGAGATTTTCTAAAGTCTAATATTTTTTACTTTTCAAGCTCAGATAATTTCTATGGTTTTTTTTCTAGAAAATTTATGAAACTATTGAAAGAAATTGAGTTTTTTCTCTCAAATATACGACTTTTGAGCTCAAAGTAAATTTTTTTTCAGAACATTTCTAAGAAATTTATTCCTTTTTTGTGTTTACAGTGGCCCAAATAAAACGGTCGTATGGAGCTGCCACTTTTCGGAACTCAAAAAACCCACAACCATTCTACTTATGAAACGTCAAATTTCTTGTTTTATCCATCTATGCAGATTTAAGTCGTGGAAAAAATAAATTGTCTTCCCGCTTCATTTAGATCGGAACCTTTAGTTAAAGACTCCTGTTTCCAGTCGGACGTTAAGAACGCGGACTTTAGCCGCTAGCAGCAGCAGTTAATCCTCTCAGCAGTCACCTCGTCCTTCAGTAGGATGAAAACCATGTTAGCGATCATTTCTAACGCACTGTGCCGGATCACAGGGAGGAGTGCGGTGAGTGGCTCGACTCTAGTTCGGAGGTTCCGGACGGACTCGGTTCATGCTAACCGCTAGCTGACCTTGTTAGCAGCAGCTAATGTTTTCCTGTGGTTATGTGATGAAATTCCTGCTCGGATATTAGCTTTGTGAACACGTGTTTTATGTCAGGGTAACTTGGCGGGTTCTTTGGTATGGTTTTTAGTTTTATTTTCTGTCTGTAATGTGAATAATTTTCTGTGCGGTGATTTGCCTTCCTCTAAGCAGCTTGTCCTGATAAAGATGCGCTGATATAACCACCGGTGACGCGCTTGTTGCTCAAAATGCAGCTGAACTTTTAGGAGGTTGAAGCTCCGAATCACATAATCATCTTTTAACAAAGGAAAGCTACTAAAATGTTGACTGGAACTTCAGTTTATGGTTGGAAACGTTCAGTTACTTGATTAAATTATGTTTTGTCAGATGAATCGGATGTAGCTCTGAATGCTGAACTGAATAATGAAGTTTGTTTTAGTAAGTTTTTAAAGTTTTAAGTTTAGAAACTTCAATATGTCTGATTGACTAGTGACATGTTTAATATGCATCCAAATGGATACAACTGACCTCCGCAGGCTGTTTATGAAGCTGATTATCAGGAAGTTATGAAGAAGAAATCATCCCACAGTCAGTGCATCTCTATCAGTAGTGAACCTGAACGCAGCACGTAAAGGTTAATCCTGTGTGGCGTTCAGGGACAGCAGGTTCCTACAGACTCTGGGAATGAACACAAACATCAGTCGGTTTAATTCTGATGCTAATTTTGACCTTTGAACCTTAAAACACAAACAAGCAGAGAGTCTGACTGTAGGAACTGTGTTGTTTTCTCTGCTCTGCCGCCTTCAGTCTTCACAAACTCAACAACCCCCCATTCATTTGTCGCTTCTCTCCCTCCTCTTCCTCTCCCTCCTCCCCCTCCTGCACCTGAACCGTAGGGAGAGCAAACCGTGTCGGAGGTAAGCAGCTGCTGGCGTTTGGTCCCACACTTCCTCCCCTCTGCAGTGACCAGGTTTATCTCCACTGTTTTTATTCTAATAATTGCCAGATTTTCCTTCCTCTTTGCTGGTTTTACGTTTAGTTTCCAGGATTTACCTCAACAGCACTACTCTGAGTGACGTAGAAGTCCTCCAGTCTAGATCAGTAATTATCTACTTAAATGTTCTATAAAATTGTAAAAGACATTAAGTAGAAACCAGCGTTTCTGCTGGACATCCCGTCCCAGATGATCGACGCCCTCTAGTGGTCTGGAGGATTTCTGCTTTTATGAGCGAGGTTTCAGCGTTTTATATTCTCTGTTTTCATATTTGCAGCATTTCTTTGTTCAGCTCGTTTTAACCCGTCAGCCATCTTTGTTTTAATGACAAACTATATGATCACATAAAGCTGCACCATATATCGTCGTTTAAATATTTACTTTGGATATTTAGCCATGTGGGCAGAAGAACACACTGCACACAAATGAAATTACCCAGAATGCTGCAGGTCAGAGTGACGGATCACAGATGAGGAAAAAGGAGATAATCGTTGCAGTATTTTGAAAAGTTGTGCTTAAATTTGTTGTTTTAAAGTTGAGGTTAGTGAAGATTAGAGATTAAATATCAGAAATCGGCTGGACTATAGAGGAAGTTGTGTTCTTTGTGCTCCCAGTCTAGATTCTGTTTCATGGTTTTAGCCGCCAGCTTCCTCACCTGTAGCCTCTAGCGCCCCCTGGCTGTGCTCAGCTCTGATTGGTTGGCTCCTTTGTTCCCCAGCTGCTGATTGGCCTGTCAGAATACGTCAATCTGACGTCTCCTCCAGCGGCGGTGCCCGTTCCCCCGCAGGCCCGGCGGCTCCCACCCAAACCACCACCACCAGTCCCATCAGCAGCAGCAGGCGGCGCCGCCCAGTTAGTGAGCAGCCGGACGGACCAGACGGACCGACCCGTAAGAACCTCTGCAGCTCCTGTTCTGTCTGGCTGCTCACTAACTGGGCCGGGGAAACATTCATGACTAAACTATTAACCCTGCTGGTCTGGAATCACTAAATACTTTAAACGGGTTTTATTTTACCATAAATGTAACTATGAAACAAAATGGCTGCTTAGTTCTGCAGTATTTGTTTTGAAAATGAAGTGAAATATTAAAAACTGTAAATTAATTTGAATGGGACCAAATGGCATCTGAGGGTTTAAAATGGATTTAAAATGAGAACTGAGGTGAAACGTGGATTAAAATCATCCCAGTGCCTGTTGGGGGCGCTAGAGACCACATGAATGTCACAACAGTCGCTGTGTTGAGGAAGAAGAATCTCTAAGGATTTTTAGGTTCAGTTATTTTAGATTTGAGGTAAAAAATAGGAAGGATATTTTAAACCATTCAGGCCTTTTTTCCAATCCTTATTAGTTTTATTTTATATTTTTAGGCCATTGGAAGCAGGAGAAAACAAAAGGTCCGAGCCGACGTCCTGGTGGAGCTCCACCACTGACGGCATCTGGCTCTTTAAAGAAATCTGTGCAAATCTATTCTATATCTAAAAGAAAACAAGCTGGCATAAGTGCCTAAATGTTCACTGTTTTTAAAAGTTTACTTGAATAATTAGTCTATAAAATTTTCTAATTGGAAGTTTGTTGAAGGCTGAGGATTTGTTGCTTCTCCCGCCCCGTTGCTGCCATCAGCGTTATTGATGTGTAGCTGCAGCCTGACCCAAACCCGGACCTGCCCAGCCCAGTCTGTCGTATCCCAGTAATCCCAGTACCCCCTACTGTGAAGAGGAAGGCAGCCTGCCGCTGCTCAGTGCGGTCGATCTGTAATTCTGCCGTCATCCGGCGAGCTAACCGAGCTCTGATCTGTTTCAGGGCGCCAGAGTCGTCGTCTCCCGCTCGTTATCCGACTTCACTCCTCAGGCGACCTTTGACATCAAGGTGAGAAGGAGCCAATCGCTCTCTGATTGTAATTTACCAAATTAAAGGAGGAAATGTTTCTGGGACAGATTGTGTTGTGAAAGCGTCTCTTCTCTACTGTAGAAATGCGACGTGCACCGGCTGGAGGCGGGGCCTCCCGTGAAGGCGGAGCTAACGCGGGAGCAGGGCCTGCAGTTTTACCGCACCATGCAGATGGTGCGGCGCATGGAGCTGAAAGCCGACCAGCTGTACAAGCAGAAGATCATCCGGGGTTTCTGCCACCTCTACGATGGACAGGTAGTCAGACTCTGATCCACTGCCAAACGAAACTGTTACAGTTTTCTCACTGCACTGAGTCAAACCAACAGAATAATTTGGAAAACCTGTTCCACTCCTCACCTGTGGGGGCGCTGCACCAAGAACCACTGAAGGAAACGATGCAAAAACTTCTGAAGACACTGAGAGCAACTTCCTTCTTCACCAAATGGAAACAAAAATGGAGTGTTGTCAGATTTTGGCGACAAATTTCCATCCAACCATGAGCTATTTCTCCTGCCAGAGCTGGGCTAGTTTGTTTTGGTTGTATTTACCCAGAATGCCCTGCGCTGTAGTCCACTTCCTGCTTTTGGAGCGCTCTCCGGTCCCTTAGCGTTCACATGCGTTTGAACTGATCCAGAGTTCACTTCAACCAAACGAACTGAACTTTCTAGACTAACAAACTGGAGTTGGATTAAACTGGATTAAACAGAACAGGTGTGAATGAAATAATCTGGTCTGACATCAGCAATAACCTAAACAAAGTTCTCATGTGACATCACAGTTCCAGAAACTTTGTAGCTGACGGCCATCTTGGTAGGTGTCCTTAACTGTCATGACGGTTGCTATGACAACAATGGACCACAAGCTTAGAACTAGTGAATAAATCAGGTTTTGTTTAAAAATTGACACATTTACTGTTGCGTGGCTTGGTTTAGCAGTGGCCTAGTCAAAGTCCATGATGTGAGGGGAAGCTCAGTGGTTCTGGATGTTGGGGTAACGTTGTCTCTGCTCACAGGAAGCGTGCGCTGCCGGAATTGAAGCCGCCATCAACCCGTCGGATCACCTGATCACGGCGTACCGAGCGCACGGCTACACCTACACCCGCGGCGTCTCCGTCAGAGAGATCCTGGCCGAGCTCACAGGTGAGGCGCCGACCCGCCCGGGTCTGCCTGGTTCTGGTGGCTGACGCCGGGTTCCGTCTGCTCCGTTCAGGTCGCAGAGGGGGCGTGGCCAAAGGGAAGGGCGGCTCCATGCACATGTACGCGCCTCACTTCTACGGCGGCAACGGGATCGTGGGCGCTCAGGTAGCTACAGGAAGTTAGCATGAGGCTCCTCCACCTGTCTGATGATGTCACTGGCTGATGATGTCACCTGTGTGACCCGTCCAGGTGCCGCTGGGCGCCGGCATCGCTCTGGCCTGCCAGTACCAAGGAAACGACCAGATCTGTGTGACGTTGTACGGCGACGGAGCCGCCAACCAGGCGAGGAAAAAACTACTTCCTGTTTTTATAAAATCCAGTTCAGGTCGTTAAATTTACTGTAAAAGTTTATAGAAGAAAAACGTGAATTTGATGCATGAAGCTGAACTTAACGCAGATTTTATCAGGTTCTTATGAGGTCAGAAGTATTTACAGCCAAACATGAAAACGATGGTAGAATTAAACCGTAAAACGAGAAAAACTATTTAGTAACACAAGAACAGCAGTAATATGAGAAATGTCATATTAATGGGAGAAAAAAGTCGTAGTAATTCTGGTGTTATTACGACTTTTCTTGTCTTTCGTCATAATACCAGAAAAGTCACAGTGAGAAGAGAATTAAGAAATATGAGAAAACAACTTTAATAATCCAGAAGTTGTAGCAAAATGAAAATAAATGTTTTAAGACTAGAAACTTTATGACTTTATAATTGTTGTCATAGTAATTTTTCTTAGCCTATCCTTAATACTCATCATAATTTTGTTCAGTTCAGAAATGTTAATTTTAATTTGCAGATATACATTTAAAAATCCTCAGTGAAAAACATGTTTATACATTTATTTATTCTGGTTCAGAAAAATGTCTGAAAATGGATCTAATAACTGGGAGTTCAGGTTTGTTTGTGTTGGTGAATAACAAACATGAAAACTGTTCTGGTTTAGTTCATTTAATCCAGTTTAGTTCAGTTACTCTAGTATTTTAGCAGCTAATGTGACCTACACGTCTCTGTGACGCCATCAGGGTCAGCTGTTTGAGTCCTTCAACATGGCCGCCCTCTGGAAGCTGCCGTGCGTCTTCATCTGTGAGAACAACAAGTACGGCATGGGGACGTCGGTGGAGCGGGCGTCGGCCAGCACCGACTACTACAAGCGGGGCGACTTCATCCCCGGACTCAGAGTGAGGCTCAGACCCGGTTGTTAGCGCGGCGGTCCCGGGCGGCGGCAGCGGCGTCGGGCCGTACGCCGCGGCCGCCGCCCTCCGGACCTAGATTATATCGGGACGCGTCGCTGCGGCGCCGTCCTGGCAGCTGCAGGTGTGAGCATGCGTCCAGCCGCCCGCTGCTCATGTATGATGCTGCACACAGGCCGTCTGGGAAACGCTCGGGTTCGCCGTGACGGCGCAACGCTGCGTTAGTGACGCCGTTTTCTTACAGGTGGACGGGATGGACGTGCTGTGTGTCAGAGAGGCGGCGAAGTTCGCTGCCGATCACTGCAGAGCCGGGAAGGTGAGTTAAACTCTTCTTCTGCTGCTGCCATCCGGCGCGGTGACATCACTTCCTGTTTGTTTTCCAGGGGCCAATCATCATGGAGCTGCAGACCTACCGTTACCATGGACACAGCATGAGCGACCCGGGCGTCAGGTGAGTCCCAGATCCACCGGAGTGAGGCGGAGAGTCAGAGTGTGCGTTTGTTTTGTTCACCATGTGCCGCCGTGCAGCTACCGGACCCGGGAGGAGATCCAGGAGGTCCGCAGTAAGAGCGACCCGATCTCCCTGCTGAAGGAGCGGCTGCTCAGCAACAACATGGCGTCCGTCCAGGAGCTCAAGGTGGGGAGGGTTGCCATGGAGACACAGTTACGATGACTAGTTTTATTAACGCCAGAAAAGTTGTAATATGAACATTTTTTTAATAACATGAGAAGTTCTATTAATATGAAAAAAAGTCGTATAAGTCCTTATTTGAGAAATAAGTAATACGAGAAAAAGTCGTAATATCAGTATCCGACTTTTTCACTGATCGGCTCAATTCAGATTTTTTCACAGTCAAATAAAATTCAGATTTGTTTCACTTTATGTGGAACTAAATCATTCATGAGTATTTAATCCAGGACAATCGCAGAACCAACACTTAGCTTTCATTAATAAGTTTCCCTCATGATGATCTGATCATGATGCTGCCGGCTACCGTTGCTAAGCAACGTTAAAATCCATCCGTAGACGGCAGCAGCCATTTTTACTTCCATAAACGTTGTTGCTCTGGTCTTGCGGGTCACATTAGTGCAACAAGGCCTCAGTGTTTAAGTCCGCAGCCAGACGGTCTCCATGGTAACTGCTGCTGGCTTTCCGTCTTGGCGTTGTGCTAAAACATCTGGAGGCTCCAGAGCAGCAAAACACCTGAACATCTGGATTGAGATGCTGATGAACATAGACATGAACACATAGACGCCTCATGGAGCGGGTCGGCCCATTCCTCACTGAATCCCCGGGTCTTTCATCCACTTCCCCTCTACCAGCGGTTTCTCGTCAGAAAACAGTGTGGTAACGTTAGCTACGCTGAGGAAATAACTCAGTGGTTACTTCGGGCCAGTTTAGCCGCATAGGAAATATTTCTCTGTTGTTTGGAAGCCAGTTTCTGGCTGCAAAGTCAAGAAGTTCTGCTCATAAAAGTTTTTATTTTCTTCCATTCTTACCTGTGAACAGTAAAACCAGTGAATCCAGTTTGTTTTGTAAAACGGTTTAAACAAATCCACACAGCTCAGGACTTGTTGAGCTCTGATCGCTCTGCTGCCACACACAAGATGGCGGCGACGTAACGCAGGACTCAACTCTACGGATTCATGTCGATTATTTTAATCTTGTGAAATCAGTCGGTCGGTTTGGTTCTGGTGAAGTTTCTTCATTTCTGGTTCAGTTCTTGTGTAACTTTGTGTTTCTGTAAGTAGAGAAACAGGAACGGCTTCGCTTCGCTGCTCATAAAATCAGGAAACGTTGAAATCCAGAAACCTCAACGGCTTGGAGCGTTTTTATTTTGGCTTTATTTATTTGCAGTAAAACTCAGTTTTACTGGGAAAAATTGCTCTGAAAATGTGAAAAAGCTGCAGGAACTGATGGAAATCTTCTCCTGCTTCAGGAAATCGACATCCAGATCCGTAAGGAGGTGGAGGAGGCGGCTCAGTTCGCGACCTCTGACCCCGAGCCGCCGCTGGAGGAGCTCTGCAACCATATTTTCTCCAACGACCAGCCGCTGGAGGTCCGCGGGACGAACCCCTGGTCCAAACTGAAATCCATCAGCTAAAACGTCCTGTGAACCAAACCTGCCAGTATTTATTTACCTGAAACTGTTTCAATAGGAACAGAAATGATTTAATGAGCTGAGAGTCGGACCAGGCTGCTGGCGGCGCAGAAACACAAACATTAGCTTTTCATCTGAACGCGCCTTCCTGCAAACAAACGCACAACTGCAAGGTTTCATTTCCGTCCCGCCGACCCGAATCCGACGTCCTGCTGCAGTTTTTAAAAAGTTATGAAACTTCTGGGAATTTTAGCAGCAATGCTGGAGAATTTGCAGCGTCATTCCTGAGTCACAGGTCAAGTCAAAGTAAGAATCAGTTAAAGGAGCTGAACACTACAAAAACAGAACACTAACTTATTTCTAGTTTTCTGTAAAATGGGTCGAATTTTCACTTTTCTGACGGCGTATTACAGCAATCGTACAACAAAACAAGGAAGTTTCTAGAAAAACTGAAATTCTGTGATTAAACTCTGAAATTTAAAATTTTTCAATCTCAAATTTATTAAATCTCAGAAATTGAGTTTTTTCCTCACATAATTTTGACTTTTCAAAATCAACAATAATTTTTCCTGCCTAAAACTTTCTGAGATTAATCTCAAAATGTGAGTTTTTCCTCTGAAACTCTTTTTTTCTATTTTCGGTGTTTCCTGATTCGCTGGTCCTGTTTCTTCTGTAATGAGGTTAAAATCTGAATATTTTTATTTTAGGACGTTTCCATTCTTCATTTTGATGCTGCGAGTTTCTGTATGTTTAAAGCTTTACATGCATTCAGATGATAAAGACGTTAAAAATCTGTTTTTATGGACGGACTGTAAGAATTTGTTTGAATTATCTGAGGTTCTTCATGAATTAATTTTTTCCTGAACTTGTACAGAAAGTTTTATTTATGTTTGAAACGTGTAACTGAGCCACAAAGTTATTAAATAAATTATGATGAAGTGTTTCTGTGTCAGCTTGATCTTTGTTGTTGTTCAGATTTTGTGTCGATCAAATAAATTTGAGCTGAATGAAAAAGTTGTAGTTGTTCCGTCCTCCACCAGCAGGTGTCGCTGTGACTGATCTGGTTTTTGATGGAATGAAAACATTTTTAAGTTGAAGAGTAATGCTGACTCATGGTTGGAGTTTGTTTTAGAAAACCTTTTCCTGGCATGTAAAAAGTTAACGAGAGGATAAATAATTATTTTCTAAAGTTCTAAACGAGAAAAGCAGCCTGTAATGATGTCTTGGTGATTACTATGGAAAGTTGAGTGGAAGGAAAAAGTATGGTCCAGAAAGTTGGGTGAACCAGAACCTTTACAGATTGTGAAGCGAAAATGTTCAAGTATTTAAGTTAGCTTCACACTGCCAGGCAGCTGGCTGAAAGAAAGGAAGAGCAGTTGGGTTGTCTGATGCTCCAGTTCGAACTTCTGATTTAGAAAGTATGAAAACTTTTCAAACGTTGACGTTGGGTGCCAATATGGCCGCCCCTTGCATCAGCAATAGAAAGCTGTAACATGTTTGACGTCAAACTCAGCTCAGGTAACTGGAACAAAGAAACAACAATTCATCAATTTCCTTGTTTTTTCCCAGTTAGACTTTCTTACTAATGAGTAAGTTATGGATTTATAAAACTCAAGACTTCAATTAAAGACTTTTATTTAATGTTACGTGTTATAGTAGGTGATCAGCTCAATTAAAAACAAAAAATGATCTGATAAAATGTAGCAGTGACGTTTCCTCTTCATAATAAAACCTGTTGTCTTCCTGTCCTGATTGTTTCTCTCTGATCTCACAGCTGAATCACATGAACTTTGTGTTTATATGATATTATAAATGAAGCTACATTTGCAGCAAACAGTGACCAGAGATAAACTCGGGTTTTTCCATCAGCTCATCCTGACTTTATCCGTCTCACAAAGACCAAACCAGATCAGGAAGTTCTGCTATTGCAGCCGCCTTCATTTGACTCTTCTGTTGTGTGTAATGAGCAAAAGGAACCAGCAGACGAGGACCTGAGTGTGTTGCAGCAGCAGGGCAGGTTTATTCTGCCTGAAACAAAAGTAACTTCAGGACAGCAGTTCTTGGGCTCCGGCTTCCCCACAAACACCTGAACCAACCAAAGCAACAAAAATAACCACGTTGGCAGGTAAACTCGACAAATGTCACCAACGTGGGAATTTAATACCCAGAACTGAATCACAAACATCAGGAACTGAATTCAAAGGAAGCAAACATGCAGCCTGGAAACGGCTGAACTGAAATATGTTTCATATT
>CAEGAE010006404.1:0-28152 GCA_903067095.1 Girardinus metallicus
AATGTTGACTTACACATTTTCCAAGAATTTTCAAATGGTCGTCATGGATGGAAAATGTTGACTTACACATTTTCCAAGAATTTTCAAATGGTCGTCATGGATGGAAGGATTTACTGTAGCAGTCTGTCTTGCAGCGACTCTGAAGAAGCCTCTCACTGAAGACTGTTGCTAAAATGATGATTAGCTACATGCTAACAGCTCAATTTCCAGGCATCAGAGACAATATTTCAGTTCAACGTCTCCAGCAGGACACGGTCAGTTGCTGTCAAGCTCTGCTAATCCGCTTCATCTTCAAATCTGTCGACCGCATGGCTAGAAAGCCAGGCTGATCTGGGAGGCACTTCAAGCATTATCTGAACTTTTGAGATGTTAATCAGATGCTCCCAGTTGTAAAAAAAAAAAAAAAAAAAGATAACCTGCTGCCATGGTTACACACAATTGTCCAAAGTAAAGAAAGAAAAGTCCTCCAGCTGCACACCGGTTGAGTTTGCCATTTTTGAATTGAGGTCAAGGAATAAAACAATTCACTAAAGATTTATTGTTTTTATTTGTGTCTTAACGACAACTTCTGGTATGTACAATAGTGGACAGAAAACAAATGTTTACAGAATGTATAAATATTCTCTCGTTGCCCCAACTTGGATACTGGCTGAACTGCGTTATGAAGTTAATAATCAAGAATTTACGTTTGTCCTCGCTGCCAGTTTCTCAACAACGTTTCAGATAAGTTCCTGCAAAGTACAATCAACACACGGAGAATATTTTACAGACTCCGACTGGCTGCTTCCCCGACGGGTAACTAAGGTACAGAATGGATGAGGTGAGAGGAGGACCCCCAGGTGTTCGCATCGGTGACAGAAGAAAAGGTAGGAGGACGAAATGAAGAGCAGCGGGTGTTTTCTAGAACCGGAGCCAGTACATGGCGCTGCGCATCCTGTTGTAGTCCGGCAGCTGCTCAATGGGACCTGGTGGAGACGAGGACGGGACGGATTAGAGCGCGTACAACGGTTCTGCTCCTACAAGGGCGGGAAGGGTGGAGAACTCACCGACAGCAGCCACGGCAGGACACTTATCGTAGATGTATTTGGAGCAGATATCACGCACCATCCTGGGAGTTACAGCCTGGAAGACGAGGGGAGGAAGCGAAAACTCTTCAGACGGGAAAGTTTTGATTTGTATGAAAGGCACCGCAGCGTGCTGTGGAAAGACGACTCACATCGATCCGGGCGCTCCACTCTGCCAGAGGAATACGACGCCCGTAGTTCAGGATGTGTCTACCGATGTCGTCGCAAATTGGTGTTGTACCTGCGAGATCGAGTGGTTGTTAGCTTAGATTGATGCGCAGCGTGTAGACTGAGTTGTCGACATCCATGATAGGGAAGGGTTTGCAAACCTGTAGCTCTGGAGCCGCATTTAGTGTGTGTGTGTGTGTGTGTGTGTGTGTGTGTGTGTGTGTGTGTGTGTGTGTGCATGTGTGTTTAGCTTTCTATTTAGGACTTTCTCTAGCATATTCTTATTACTAACAGGCCTTATGAGGGTCAAAGCTCTGCCCAAAGTGGTGGACCCCCTTCTTTAAGGTTATGGATTAAAGAAGGACTGGAGGTTTGGTGTGAACTAACCTTTGGCTAAAGTTTGGAATATGCTGGTAATGGTTAAGGTAAGAATGGAAGTCAGTACATATGCTGAAATAAAACATCCTGCCAAGTATCTGTGGTCTAGTTCCTACTGCAAATATCCAAGTACACTTGAAATTAAACAAAAGCCAACAAGCAAATACTCAGCATGATATAGGAGCTTGTTTTAAATCAATAATTCCTTAATATTAGTGAAAATATACTAGCTACAAGACAAATAATCGGCCAGTGGAACACGACATTTTCCCCACATAATAAGTTAAAATGTCTTGTTCCACTGGCAAATTATTTCTCTTATAACTAATACTGTTTCATTAATATTAAGGAATTATTTACAAACTCACATATCTTACTATAAAGTTACTTGTAAGTTAGTTTTGTCTAAGGTATCTGCAGTAGAAACTAGACCACAGACACTTGGTTGGATTTTGTGTTTTTGCAGAGTCGTCAAAGTTGTGTCTTTGTGTGCCACTAGGCTGAAATAATTTTATTATTTTAATCACTTAAAAATGTGTTTCATCCGTCATTGTGTCATGCTTTTATTTGCTTTGCAACGATATGACGATAAATTAAATTCTAGGTCTGTGGTGTCACGTTGTTTCTATTTTAGATAACTTTAAAAGCTTTAGATGTTTGAAGATTCATGAAGGTTTTGCAGCTCGAGACTATTTATTTAATAGTAAGTGAAACAAAAATCACTGTCTAGATAGCAAAGGCTGCAGGAGAGAGACCATGGTACCGTTGAGCTGTCCAATCAGGCTGGCCTTCAGAGCGTTTTGGGCTCTAACGACGTCGCTGTCTGTGACCGTGGTGCAAAGGTTCATCCTGCACGGACAAGAACAAGGCGGGAACCGCATGAAGCACAGGCACTCATCGTATAACCAGCAGGATCGATCCACCTCTCCGACTCTGGATTGAATGATCTCGGATCGGTTTCTCACCAGGCGTTCTGGGTCCAGTGCATCATGTCGTCGATGTGGTGCTTGTCGCTCACAAAGTGGATGCCCAGCAGGCCGGTGTCGCTGTAGGCAGAGTGGAAGGCCTGGAAGCTGTGGCACAGGTTGTCCTCCACCGCCAGGCGAGCCAGACGGCTGCTCAGGTGCTGAGAGAGGGAGGAAGGACCACAGACAAGGTCAAAGGTCTTTCCATGGAGACGCACAGAGAAATCTGGTGAGGATCTTCGGGTTGACCAGCACTGAACGGTGACTGGTTATAAACTGACTGATCTGGAAAGAGATCGCATTCTTTAAAGCATCTTATCTATGCACTGACAACAAGTAACTAAAATCATTAAAATTAACAATATATGTCAGTCAAACAACCAGGAAACATTTTATGTTTCAGATCTACCATCATTCAAAAATCACATTTCTGGAAAATAAAAATGGCTCAATTCATAAAGTACCATGTGATTAATTGCAGAGTCAAAAAAGGAAGATATGAAACTACACAAAGAACAGATGCGTGTCAAGCCAAAGACACGCAAAAGAAATAGACGACACCCAACATGTGTTCCTCCCGACAGGTCCGGAGGCAGAGGGAAGACCCCTGACTCAGGTTTTTAGACAGGCAATGCTTTCCCCCTCCATAATGGCCACTCAGGACATGGAGAGTCCCGAGTGGGCAAAGCTTAAAGGGGATTTTATTTTTTTCCCACCAAGTCATGGGATGACACTGTTGCTGTTCTCACTACCAGAGGAAAGAAAGGAAGGAGACAGGCTTTCACCCACCTTTCCACCCCCGTAGGTAAGGTCATAGCTGCCAACGATGGCGTTGGCGATCATAAGGGGAACGATGTCGGGGCTGGAAACACCGGCGCCCTCCACGGCGATGGCGATGTGCGCCAGTGGAAGAGCGTCATCCCGCATGCGGATCTGAACAAGACAAAGATTTTACCGTCACTGTGAAAGTTCAAGTAAATACGTTAATACGGGTGCAATGATTTCTCATCAAAGTCCGACGAGCAAAGAGCCGTCCTGCTGAAGTATTCATACCCACTGAACTTTTATACGTTATGCCTTCATTCAACCAAAAACTTCAGAACGGCTTGTCCTTTATTTGTTCATTTAACTCAAAATCCACATTAAACCATGATGAAACCTGAACTGGATCATTTAACAGTGAATAATAAACCTCTATCGTGTTTCTGAAACACGAAGATCTTTGAGCATGTTTTTAATTTTCCAAAAAAAATGTATCCATCTCCTCCTGTGAGCTGAATGTGTTGCTGCTCCTCTGTATTTATTACTTCCACTTTATTCTCAGAGGCAACAACTAAGCCCAGAATTATTCATACGTCCACCAGATTTTGATCTAAACTTAGATTTAATCAACCAGCGAGTTTGTTTTATCTTAAAAGATAAAACAACATACAAGGATTCTCCATTCACAAGAAAAAAAAAAATCTATTTTTACTAAATGTTACTTCCAGTCAGATGAAACAAGCTAGTCAAACTGAAAGATTAACCTAAATATTACACAAGTATGAATAATTCTGGGCTTAATATTTATAGTTATAATTATCTAACTGAAGATTTTTTGGGGGACGTTTATTTTCGGTGTCTCACCTCGCTGCCAGTGAACCGGCAGGGAGACAAGACGGGGACGGCGTCTCCCTCGTATTGAAAGGAAAGTCCACTAAAATGAGACTTGGCCATGCCCACCAGCTCGTCGTGGTTCACACCTGTAGATGAGGCGCACGTTAGAAACGTTAAAACTCTGGGTCCCACCGTCATAAAAACAGGAGGCGGCAGCTGTGGACCCACCTCCTGCAGCCGCCAGCACCATCCGGGGGGCTTTGTAATGGCTGCTCACGTAATCCAGCAAGTCCTGACGGGTCAGATTCCTGACAGCGTTCAACACAAGAAGCAGCGTTCATTTTGGCAGCCATGTTGTCTTTGTCGTCAGTGTTTTTTTTTAGCTATGTTTACGATAAATAATGTAGCAGCTGGGCTCGGTAACGAGCTGCGTCCACAAACAGAGCAGTTTCAGTGATGGCGTTGTTCTAGTGGAAGGAATGCTTAAGACAAGGGTTTCAACACTTTCCCCCACGGTAAAACGTTTACCATGTTGTCAAACGTTCCCAGCACCACACTTTGGAGATACAAACAGTACAGGTGAACTAAAATTAAAGACCATTTCATTTCAGCGTTATATGACATTGTTTATTACCATTATTAAAAATGTTTCGTGGTAGTGTTCTACGTTCTACAGCAGGAACGAGGTAAACTGAAATATAGTTTTCTGTTTGAAATGTTTCTCTCACACCTGATTGGTTCAAGGACACAATGCTGACTTAACAAAAAATATCCCGATATCAATAATGTTGTGCAAGGCACAAACTGTAACATAATCAGTAAATCGTTAGGAATAATAAACGTGAATGACGCTGAAACAATCTAACCAAACCGTGTTAAGGTAATTCACCTTTCTGCTCAAATTAAATACAATATTCAAAGTTACAAAAATCTCTAAACCTTTTCACAAAGTTTTCTAGCATTTAGCAAATAGAAATAATTTTGTTCATCTCATCAAACCTAAAACATAAAAAGTTTAGTCTGATTTAACTTCAGATTGAGAAAAAAAAATCTGTCTTTTTTTATTAAGTGGATAAAAACATCTGGTTTTGTCTGTAACCGTAATCAGCTTTAGGCTTTTAGATTGATTAAAACTTTCAAGGACTTTATACAGAATTCAAGCACTTTCCAAACCTAAAAACCTAAATGAAATTCAAGCGTTTTTAAGGATTTCCAGCCATAGGAACGCTGCAACACCCTGACTACGTAAGCAGTGAGCTCCCTGTCCCTCCTACCTGGCGTTGCTGGACGGCCCCAGGACGCTCTGTGCCAGCGGCGTCCCCTGGTAGGCTGTGGCGTGCAGCAGGTCCAGACAGACTTCCTGCAGGTTGCCCTCCACCTCCTCCATCTCCCGCAGCACCACGCCCCTCTGCTGTTCGATGTCCGCCTCGTTCAGCGCGCAGTTCTGCACCACGTCTGACAGCAGCTCCACAGCTGGAGACGGCGGGTGGGTTAGTGGTCGGGATTTGAGGCGGTGTGGCGAGGATTTAATGTGACCGTTCTGAATCGCTAAACATTTCGTGGCTTCTAGGCAGTTTGTTTTCTCACCTTTAGGAAGGTCTTTGGTGAGGGTCTTCATGTAGAAAGCAGTGTGCTCTCTGGAGGTGTAGGCACTCAGGTGAGCACCCATAGACTCCACCTGCTGCTCCAGGGCTGTTTGGGGGTGCTTCTTTGTTCCCTGCAGAAAATCGATTTGTACACTTTTAGTTGGGACCGCTGCATCCTGGCCGTTGTTTGGCCTCTGGCTCCCCCTACTGTCACTGGGTTTAACATCACAGGCTAAAGGAAATCTCTGAACCTTGTAGATGGGAACTGATCTAAAAGAATCAGGACAAGCCATCAAAATCTAGAGGAGGTGCCGTCACATGACCCAGCAAGAATAGGACTACGTTCTTTGATAAACACAGACTTAAATAGAGGAAAATGTAACATCTTCTTTTTTTCCGATATACAATGTGACACAGGTGTCAAACTCAAGGCCCGGGGGCCACATCTGGTCCGTCAAGGTATTTTATGTGGCCCTTTAAACTACAAATTACATCAATAAGTTCTTTCAGTTTTTCACAAATCTGCAAAATTCACACATTGAATCACTGCATTTTTTTTTTTTTTTTTGTTATTTATTTTACTGCAAATTTTCTCAAAATTGGTCAAAAGCATTGAGTTCAAGTGACTGCTGCCTCAGCCTTAATGGTTATAGTATGTAACTGATACAGTGAGTAATTCACATTTAACATCAGCGCAAATATTGTAAAAACTCCTTACAAACACATTTGTCAAATCATTTTGGTTGCAAAAAAACCCACTAAAACAATCACAAAATCCTGGAGGAACAGCTATTTATTGGTATGTTAACAATTTAATTGGTTTTATCAATTTATTCTGGCACAACCAGCCCTTTAAGAAAACTCAAGATTTTTGATATGGCCCAAAATGAAAACGAGTTTGACACCCATGCAATATCGGGAGAGCTGAATGTGGCCCGAGTGTAAAACAGAAAAATATATATAGCAGAATTTTACTAACTAGACATTGAACACAGTAAACCTCAGGGATAAAGACACTCTTCTGTGTAGAAAGTGTGACTGAGTTAAAAAAAAAAAATAATCTGAGTAGCTTTCAGCATTCATAAGTCATTTAAAAATGAAGTCAGATCAGAACTGTAGTTTCGACGACGTGTCAAGACATGCCAGTAGTGGGAGACTTTCGACAGATAATTCACACTTTTTAGCTGGATTTGGAAAAGTTGGCAGCCTTTTAGATCTTTTAGAGTTAAAATGAGAATCTACTGTTCACTCTCTAGAGAATACATGATGGCTGCTATTTCAGTAACGCTAACTATGCTAATCACTTGTAGATCATTTTCTCTTTGTTTTTGATTGTTAAGACGACGCTTGACAGCGACGGGTCTCACATACACTCACGTCATGCTCAGGATAGTAAAAACTACATAAAAATATTCTGAATGCAGCTCTTTTAGCTTGTTATTTTATCGTTCTTACCCAGAAATTAGAACAAAATTAACATGTCATGAAACTCTTATTAGTGCATCTCCAATATGTCCCTTTTGTTTCATTGTAACACCACCACAATATGGGAGTTTGACTTTACTCTTATGATTTTATTCTAAGTATTTCCTATTCATCCATACTTCTGATCTAAGTTTATAACATTTGGATTTTTTTTAACTGCAGCATAAATGCGGTCAAGAAAATGTAAATTGTGATGTTTTGACCTCATATCCAACTTTACTGCTGTTGCAGGGCAGTTTCAGACAACAAAATGTCATTAAAAGGAGTCAAATGAATAAATACATACAGTATATTTACATGCAACAAACATATATTTTACTTAATCGGGCCAAAAAGTCCTATTTTAACCCGTTGAGTGATGACTCCACCTTGAAAGCCATGTGCTCCAGCAAAAAGCCCACTCCGTTGTTCCTCTCGCTCTCATAGCGGCTGCCGGCGCTGATCCAGACTCCAACCTGTGAAGGTGAGATGAGAGGTTGTTGGTGTCCATTATGTACATTGATACTGTCTCGGCTCGGACAAGGGACTAAAAGGACAAATGAATGAACTCTTACAGTGCAAGTCGCATGTCCGGTATCCTCAGACGCAACTCTCAGACCGTTGTCCAGGGCAGAGACCTGGGTTTCAGGGGCTCCTACCAGGCTCTGGGCATAGCTGACCGACGCCTGTCCACGTCTCAAAGACAGCAGGATGGGCTACAGTTCGCCAAAAAAAAATAAAAAATAAAAAAAATTGTATGTTTGAATTAGGTTCAAAATTATATTTTCGACTCATCTCTTTTCTGGGTATTACTGGCTGCAGTTTAGAGATACTCCGCTGAAAACATAAACATACCTTTTTTTTTTCATTCCAGTTAGGGAAATAGATGAGTGTAATTTTTTGAAATTTTATTTTAACTTCCTTTATTTATTTATAGATGAAGATAACCTGAAACAAACCAAATTTAGTTTTTAGCCATTTATCTACTGAATATCGACTGATTAGATGTGCGAGTGTAGGTTTGATTAGCCAGCTCAAATCCATATTCCACCAAAAACGTAACAAAAATACATATGATTTATACCTAAAATTTAGATGCAATTTTGTTGGAATGGCATATTTCTTGTCTCCAGGCTAAACAGCATATTTAAAAGCACTGACTGTTTCCTTATGACAGACTAAACAATTACGTTAGCTATGGTATCACCTTAAGAAAACTGTTATGATTTCGGGTTAAAACCTTTCGGTTTTCAATGTAAATGAGGGACATAAAAAACCCAGGAAGGTAAAGGCATGATCATATGGATGTGTTGACGAACAACACATCCATATGAATGCATAAATGTTTGATACAAGGCACGATCTGACCAATAACTATTCCTAAAAAATAGTCAAAAGTAGAAAAATATGTTCGATCTCTGCGGTTTTCGACCTCGAGTTCAAGAACTGCTTTTACCATGTAAGTACAGTCACCCATTTTAATTACAGAAATGTAACGGTGCATCAAAAGCAGAGGCTGCTCCATTAGCTTCGGCGTAAATATGAGTGGGATTCAATAACAGGAAGTCATTCTCGGCCATTTTTTCTTCTTTTTTTTCCAAAGTTACTGTCCAAACAAAACACAGAGCAAAGAGTTAGAATTTGCCTTCTACAAGTCACAATGCTAACGCTGCTACCCAGGAAGCTCTGAGGACAGGGGAGGACAAACAAAAGTTATTACAATAACTGACTTCATGGAGGACAACAAACAGCGAAAACAATCGGTATCCCTATTATATAAACTTTACATTGCGTTATAATAAGAAGTTAAAAGTCGTGCAGCTCCATTTGGTAATTGACCTTGCATTCACTATTAGCTAAACGATGCTAACCGGTTAGCAACTCGCCACAGCTAGCTCGAACACCACACCGGTTTGGCCGTTACACTTCCGGTTATTTAGTTCAGCAATAGCAACACTGCTCAGCTAAGACATATACTAATTAAAAGTCTTTCGAAACACTCACACTGCGGGTTTTGGCGAGGACTCGCCCCACGGTGCTCCCTACTCGGCACACGGACGCCGCCATTTCTAAACTCGGTGAGAAGGCTGTCGCCGTTTCACTCTTCTTCTTCCGGCTGAAAGAAAGTGATCTTCAGCTTTTCAAGCGGCTGGTACTGCCACCACATGTCCAGTGTGTGGTACTGAACCTAAAAAAATGTAATATTCCTTAAAATTGAAATTCTTTTAGCGCTGATACTGAGACCATTCTGCTCCAAAAAGTTCAAATTAACTAAAATTCCTTATACAAAAATATCAGCGAGGTTTCATTAAACCCCTGAGCGCTCTCATTTTTTACATTATGCTTTATCTGTATTGATAAAGTATGGAGGATGAGGGAGAAATCTTAACTGTGAACTGTACTGCAAACTTTTATATAGTTCACTTAATGTCAGTTTTATCAAATCTCCCAGTAAAATAAATTATTTAAAGTGATTGCCTCCTTTCAGTTACAACTAAAAATGTTATGAATTTGTCTTTCATATTTTTCCTGTCAGGAGGCGGGTAACCTGCTTAGTCGCTGTAGGAGAGATTCAAGTTAGAAGCATTTAAATAAAACACGTAATGCATGCCAAATCCCAGATTTTATTTTTAGGGAAATTAAATCCCTTAATAGAAGATATTTTAGGCACTTGTGGGGCTGCTGGCTATTTTACTGGGCTGTTTGGATCGCTCATCACCATGCGCAAAGAAGCTTGCTTTTTCTCTGTTGCTGTTGTTGAATGAACGTTTGATACCTCTGCATGTTTCTTCGGCAAATGCTCAAAATTAGAGCCCCCATCAACTGAAAGAACTGTCACTGGCAGATGAATTGCGACTCTGGAGATTGATGGTTCAGGAGGAAGAGCAGAAGATACTGTTGCTTCGCTGCTGCTGGTCTTGCTCTCTTGTGCCTTTTGGATAACCTTTGGTAGAGGCTGAACCTTCTCTGATGCAGACTCCTTTTCTTTGACTGCACCCCACCGTTTTGAAGATGGCAATTGGGAAGATTTCAGTGGAGGAAAAAGACATGGGTTTTTAACAGCAACACCCTCAATAACCAGGTTGATCCCTAAGTACTGTGGGACTTCTACCGCCGCCTGGAGATGAGGAATGACATCTGAGAGACCGCTGACACACACAAACAGAGCTGATTACGCATATTATGCTTTGACCTCAACCTTACCTGCCTATAGATGAGCTGAAAGTCCCCAGTGTTTGCTGAACGGTCCACTCTGCGGTCCAGAACCACTCGTAATGTGTCCTCCTGTACAGCAGTGCAGAGCTGGGCGGTCACACAGGTTGAGGGTGCCATTGTGGGGCTAGCGTTGATTTCGATTAACCAAGGGTGCAGGCTGAGGTCTGGTCAAAACACAAGCAAGACTGTTTATTGGTATAAATTTTAATAGGCATTGTGTGGCATGCTACACTATGCCTAGCAGCCGCAATTTGGATTGAGATTCTACTAGACCTCCAAAGATGTGCTGTAATATCTAGCGCTAAGATGTCAGGGGTCAACATGCAAACCACCTCATCAGCAGATTGAGCTACAGTAGCTCACCTGTTGGATCAGATCATTGCGTTAAACTTTGTGTGCTACGAAGATGTGGGTTTTTTTCAGCCATATCAAAGTGCTTTTGTCACAACACCAGAGTCATGTGATCAACAGCTGATGTTACTACTGGCAAAAACAACAAAGAAGATGACAGGAAGTAGTAGAAGGATGATGGGTTGTTTTTTGGGGGTTGGAGGGGTTTCGGACTATGTGCAGCTCATAACATCGCACAGCTCATAAAAAGTTGTATGTCATTCTAAAGTGTTGAATCCAAAGCTTCTCTGTTAGTGCTGTGCCATTTAAAAGAAATGGTAAATGGCCTATACTTGTACAACACTTTATCAAGTCTAGAAGACCCCAAAACATTCAATCTTTCACCTATTCACCCGCTGATAGTGGCAAGCTACTGGTCTGTGGTCTGAGGGACTCTGAGAGGAGTGAGGTGCCACCGGGCTCTGTCACCACCAGAAGTGTCTTTACCAAGGACACAATGACAGAAGCGGACAGACCAAAGACTGCAGGACCAACTCTTACCATCGTCACCGCTACTGTCCCATCAAAACATCAAAGCTGAGTAAGCTGCTTTGATTCTTTATAAAAAACAACTTTGTAACTCCCAAAAGGAGCAGAATCAGGTTTGTGTTTCAGGAGAAATGCTACCTAGGCGTCTTGCCATCTGTAATACATAAATCGAGTGCATCATACCTAACATAAAATCAGCGCCATAAAGCTCAAATGTGTTCTTGCGTGACTCTATCAGATCCTGTGCTGTCTGCAGTGCGTGGATCACGGCTGTCTTCATTCCTGGGACTACAACAGTCTCCCAAAGAGCTTCCTTGCCCTGTCTGGCCAGAAAGGCCTTGAACTGGTCATCCAACCACATGTTGTGTGCTGGAATGCAATGATGGCGTTGACGAGAGGGCCTCAGGTGCTTCTGGATGGAGTTATTGCACAAGTGCACTGAGCTGAAGAAAGAAAAGAGAAATCAGATGAAAAGGGATTGATGACACAATGAACCTAAACAATGGCAAGCAAACAAAGCTACGCTATTTATAAAAACCCAGCTACAAGTGTAGCTGGGTTTTTATAAATATTTCTGCTGAATTGTTTTTAAAAAAAAATAAAAATTGTACACACGGGATCGGTTTCACAAAAGTTTTTAGCACACAAATATCCTCTCAGTGTTGTTTTCAACCCATAGGGAGCAATGTAGTGCAAAGCTAAAACCTATGACAGCCAATCAGACTGCTTCAAAACAACCACAAGTTTCGGTTAGGAATTAAAGTTCACGAAAGGAGGCTCATTTGTGTGGATAGACACATAGGTTGAACTACTTTTAAATAGCTTATTAGTATTACAAGTTGATAAAACACACGGCAACGTTTTTAACAAGTATGTGTATATATCGCAGATTGTAATGTGTGGGACGCTAAATCTCCCGTCTTTCCACAGACACACACAAACACAAATACAAAGTTTTCTCACATATTTTCTTAGAGTTTTTCTAAATTATTGTTTTTCATTTGTGATATTAAACAGTTTTGTGTGGATGAAATACCAAAACGTATAAAGTGTATCTGTTTTCCCAGATATGTGTCTACATGTGGATTAGGCCTAATTCTTAGACGCAATGAAAATGGCTTACATCATTTCAGAAATATAACAGGACATAAACATGGATAACAAGGCATAAGCTGTTCCTTGTATTCTAAAAATATGTCACAAATTCTTACAAATCATAATTATTTAGACTACATTCATGCACAGTCTGAGACATTATAGAACTACAATGATTTTTATTTTGAAGAAAATCAGGAGGATTAATGATTTGACTGTCTTTTACAATCTGCTGAATTGTCTAAAACCTTCTATTGATTTAGAAATACAGTTTTAAACGTGATTCCTATGTGATACGTTGTGTTGATCTGTTACTAAAAGGTTCAAAGGAAATTCCAAAAAGAAAACACAAACTAACTACAACACCACTATTTCTGATTCCTGATGATGTGTCTCTTTCTAACACACCCTACACGTGAGCAGCTTTCTCTGCTCCTTGTGGAATCCATGAAAATTCAGACACGATTAGGTTAAAGTTTCAGAAGCTGCTTTTTGTCCAATTTGAATTTTTCTGCTACAGATGTCACAGATAATAATAACCCACCCTTAAATATACCATTTGGTGAAACAGCTTCAGGTTACACACAGATGCAAAACCAAATCTCCCTCCAATAGCGTTATGCAAAGGAGACAGGCCTTTTTCTGAATTTCACTTCCTGTTTCTCTATTTCAAAATGAATCACTAACGCATTGTTTGTTTCCCCCAGTATTGAATTTACTGTCTTACCTGTCCAGTGTGTCTAATGAGTACGGCTGGGTGGAAAAGCGCAAATAGCACTTTTTGTAGAACCACACAGTCAGAGGGTTCCAGTCAGTGACCAGAAACCACTGGCGCACGTCAAACTTGGTCTCGTGGACCAGAAAGGGTTTCTCGATGTATTTTTGCACCACCCACTTGCTCTCCTTGATAAGTGTTGGATCTATGTTCACTAGTCTGAGGATCTGATCAAGACGCTTTTCACATTTGATACCTTGAAGACAAATTCAACAGATCAGACGGGACGTTTCAAATACGATGTGGCTCTGTCTGACGGTCTCCGGTGCCCTACCTCTGCCCCTGGACTTTGCCCCGGGTTTGACGATCCAGATGTTTTGTGTGCCATCTATGCCCAACTGTGGGCTAACCTTCTCAAGTTTCTGCAGCATGGCCTTGCAGGAGCTAACAAAATTTTCACTTCTCTCGATATATGCTCCGCCACTGCGGAGGAAGCAGAGGAAAAAAAAAAGCATTGTAGAGATCCTGAAGGGCACGTTTTCCCCGACAAAAGAATCTCTAAAGCCTGATGAACACTCACTGAGCAACAAGATAATAACTGTTAAGAAACCCTTCCCACTGCTCTTGTGTCAGTTTCTGTGGTGTTTCCAGGCTTTTGTCGATGTCTCCGTGCTCCAGACTCTCCAGGTATTCCTGGCATACTTTGAGCGCAGTAGTAACCGTTTCGGAGGGGACCAGTGGTTTACAGCGGAGTTTTTTCTGTTTCTTCAGCCCTGAATGTGGAGGTAGAAACTGAATCTTCAGGCGGAAGGTTAGGTCAGTGCCTTGCAAAATGTGAGCTTGACCCTTAAACCTTTTCAAAATGTCACTTTACAACACCCATGCCTCTGTATGATTGAGATTGTACGTGGAACATCAACACAAAGTTGTACATTATCTGGCGGTTGGAAGAAGACTGCACGGATTTCAAAACAACCTTAGACTGGTTTAGATCAATGCATAATCGTGTTAGGTTACATAAATCCAATCAGGAATCTGTGATGGTTGTCTGCTAATTCACTATCATATGCTGCCTTGTATAGAATAAAATCCCAACAAAATACATTGAAGCTTGTAGTTGTAATGTGACAAAATGTAAAAGTGTTCACAGCGGTCATCGGATCATACACTGAACATCCGGAAAGTTCTGATATATTTCTTTCCATTGAATGTTCTGGTCCTTTTCCACAACGTATTTCAGTAGACTGGTGCACGCAGTCCGCCTGTAGTCCTCTACAGAGAACAACACAAAAAGACAAGTCCACATGAACAAATTTAGACCGATACATGGGAAAATACAGTCGGAATAATCGCTCGCTAAAATAATTGTTAGCTCGAATGTAAAACCAGATCTGACCAATGAAAGCGTGCTTCTCATCCCGGGCTGCGAGTTTGTAACAGCGGGGGAAGAAGCTGTCTGGGTCAGCCGTGTCAAACCAGTGGAGGTTCCTTAAGTTCACACACAACCCCGCCTGTTGCAGTAAAAAGGCTGATGATGAAGGTGAACGTGAATTCCAGAGGTGGAAAGAGTACAAATATAACGTACTCAAGTAAAAAGAACATCAAAAAAAAAAACGTGTTGCAAATCTACCTTTGTGGTGAAACTGCCTGCCTTAGCAAAATGATTGACAATCTGTTCTTTCTGCAAGTTGTTTGTGCTGATTGCGTCTCTACGGTTCGTCCAGTAGAAATAAACCATCTCGTTCCGCACAAGGCGAGACTAAAAAAAATTGAAAATAATTTTAAAAAGGCGGGAATGGTTGAACCACTCAAGTAAGTCTCGCTACTTTCAGCGACCAATTCTGCATTTACCATGAGACTGTGCAGTCTATCTGGCTCCTTTTCTTTTTCAGTTTCCTCTGAGTTGTCTGAGGAGAAGGCCCAACATTTCAAACAATGATTCAACGCAAAAGGATGTTTCGATCAGATGCTTTCAGCTCACCTTCTTCCGCATCATTCGATCTGCTGTCACTGTTCTGACGTTGCTGGACCTGCTGCGGCATGCGTTGTTCAATCCAGCCTCTGGCCCTCAAAGCTGCCCTGATGACAGGATACGGGCCGTGGATGGTGAATATCTTGTGCATCTGAAACAGCGGGGTCAAAAGTTGTGATTTCCTTCTCGGAGCAATGAGAGTTTTGGTCTAGAGAAAGTCGCGGCTGACCTTAACTGCTTTCTCCACCAAACTCTTGGCTAACTTCACTCTGCTTGGATTGGGGTCGGGTAAGCCCACTTTGATCTCAGGAGGATCTGTTGACACAAAAGCACATGTACGCACTTATGTTTTTGTAGAATTTTGGACAAAGATCTAATGGTGCAAAGCCAGCTAGAAAATACAAACAATTTTGCTAGTTAAATGCAAGAAATGTCCATAAGTAATTTCAAAAATGTGTTCATGCTGGATAATATTTCTAAAGGCCTGGACCCCCCCAAAAAAAGGATGAATTATTAATTCACAGCTTCTACGTTCAAACATTTGACTCCATGTCCTGCTCATAACCATATGATTAATTCAGAAGTGTTGACCTATAATCTGTTGCTTGGAGGTGTAAAAACCGAGTAATTTAAAATCTAATGTTTCAGGTTGAAAAGGGTCCTTGTACCACAAACCAGAATAAAAAAAATTATCATTTTAAGGTGAATAGTGTTTAATTTTTTATTTTTTCCCCCCCCAGGAATAAAATCTGAAAAGTGCGGCATACATTTGTATTCAGGGCCTCTGAGAGTGTACCTTATTACTACAGTAAGTCTTTTGGTGCATGCTAACCACTGAACACTTGAGTTTTAATCTTGTCGTACATGCCCAATTGGATTTAGATCTTTTATTTACTTATTTATTTTTTGGCAATTTTGTTCTTTGAAATTTGCTGAAATCCATGTATCATTTTTCTTCCACTTCACATTGATGCATTACTTTTGCATTGGTTTATTAAAACCCTTTTTAAATACATTAAAACACCGCGGTCAGAATGTGAACAATGTAAAAAAAAATAATAATAATAATAATTTTGCAGAGTTTTGACTGACATTCTGAATGTCAGTCACAAAAAGGTTAAATGTCGATAATTTTTGCTCGCTTGACATTTAGGTTGTTCACTTACTGCACGGACACGGTAAGCTGTGTTCCTTGCCATCCTGCAGTTTCTCTAGGCTCAGGATTACAGCCTTGGCAGAGTCTGTGGCCTTCATGTTGACATCAATTCTTCTTCCTCAGGGAAACCATTTCATGTGTTTCATTAGCTCCCACTGTCTCGCAGCTTTGGGACTGAACCAGACAGCATAAAGGTGAGCACCACGTGAAGACTAAACGTTTCCGCAAATACAATAACACATATTTGTACGTTTTAAGCTCTCTCTGACAGCCGGTGTAGATGATAAGCCCCTCCATGTATCCTCGTGCAGCTTTAAGTGGGTCAAACTGCTCTGTTGGGGGCAGCTTGGCTCCACCCAAAAGATTTCAAATGTGTGAAACTTTCATTAAGCTACGGTAATAAAAGGAAACCTAATTAGCAATGTGTTTATGAGATTTTTGTTATGTATTTTTTATTGCTATTATTATTATTTTTTTTACATAAGCTATGAAACCGTCGGGGCTTCCCTAAATTGTCTGTTAAAACAGACCACATACTGAGCCGCTTCTAAACGTTTTCTGTAAAAACTGTTACAAACTCCACCTGCCGCTGTCAGCAGGATGTTCCGTGGTGTTTATCAAACACTATTAGTTAAGAGATGTTCCTCTCACCTGCTCTATTAACCTTGTACCGAGTTTCACCACAGGAATCCCCGATGCGCCTGTGTTAACTTGTTTACCGTTACTATGGCAACCTCTTTTACAGTTACTTGCTAGATATGGCGACGAAGAGCTGTCCATTGTTGAAAAACATAAATAAATAAAATAAAATAAGGCCGTAAAAAATTAAACGGAATTAACTCTTTCTGATTAGACGAAATTTTTATATAAAGCAAATACATGATTTTAAAAAAAAAAACAATCATAGGAATATATTGAAATAAAGAAATAAAAATAAAATACCAAAATTCCAGCCATTTCCTGTTGGAAAAAAGAGTGAAGGAAGCGAATGCCTATTTATTCCTAGTACTGTTTATTTCATCCTACAGCATGTATACACAGAAATATTAACACCTGTATGATTAATTCATTCCACCTATTCATTTATACATATAAAATACATTTTTCTTATTCAGGTTCGATCAATAATTTTCAGTACCACTAGAAAGTTTATTTTTCATTAATTTAATACAAAAGCGGAACACATTTTGTACATTCAGTAATCGCATTGGATTCAATTGTTTAAGTCAACTTTCTACCCCTTTTTATGAAAATCATGAGTGTATATAATTGATTTACAGTTTACAGTTTATAAATGCTTATATCTGTATTGATAATTCCGCCTGTTGTGGTGCTAAAGCACAGGTGAAGGGACTTGATTAAAAGTATGGTGGAAACATTTTTTTGGTGTAAAAACATTTTTTGTCATATTTAAAAAAACAAATTTTATACATGGGTTCAAAGGATATATTTTATATATTATTTATTGCTTTTATTATAATAAAAACAAAACAAATGTTCAATTGTGATTTTAATTTGTTTAACACACTGTTAATATTACCCAACTCCCTCACTGAAATCAGAAACAGGATACTAGTATCTTGTTTCTGATATTATGTCATATGTCATAATATTATAGCATATTATAATTTTGTATATAATACATTATAGTATAATATATAAATCTATTGTGGAAGTTAACAGAAGAAGAGGCATATTATAATCTGACATTATAAATTGTTTCTGATATTATGTTTATATTTAATATTTTCTAATATATTTATATTTTCTGCTTAACACTGTGTTTTTATTGTAGCAGTTTTTCTTCAAATTAAGCGTCATTCGATGGTAACTGTCCCGAAGTCGTCATATATATATAGAGTACCTCCATAGGTTACAGCGGGTTATAGTGCTGTACAGTAGACAGGCTCATAAATTACCATAGCAACCAGCAGCGGAGGGTTTACGAAACCCTGATGTGGCTTAAAGCCGCCATATTGGATCCGGGGCGGGGAGAGTGCTCTGACAGCTTCAGTGTCCTGCCCAGACAAATCCGCGCACTATTTCTAAACACACAGTAAACTCCCAGCACATTGAGTCTGACGTTTATCATTATACGTCAATACTGAAAAACTGGTAAGATTTTTTAAGGGTCTTAATACACCGCGAGAAAGACCTTTTGTTTTTAAAAAAAAGTCACTCGTTTTTTTTGTTTGTTTTTAGCTAAGAAGCAAAGCCAGTTTTAGCTTTCTGAGATGTGTGGAAGAACTGCGTGCACTTTAGCTCCGGACGAGGTGAGCCGAGCCTGCTCGTACAGAAACCGGGGCGGACAGTGGAGACAGCCCCGCTGGAGGGCTGGAGACGCGGACAAATACAGACCCTCCTACAACAAGAGTCCCCAGTCCATGAGTCCGGTTCTGGTGTCGCAGAGACATTTCGACAAGGTGACTTCAGCTTTACTGAAAGTGGATATCCGTGTAACGTTTAGCCTTGTGCTAAACGTTACACGGACTTTTTCTAACAAGCTGACCCATTGTTTCCCTCAGCTGAACGGTATAACTTTTGGTTCCCACCTTTAAATGATTCCGAGCCTGTGCTGGTGTACCTCACTTTATTTGAGGTTTTTGTGATAATTTATTGTTTGCAAATTCAGTACAAATTCTAATCAAGTTGTATATAAATAGCTTTTGAGCTTTTTCCAAAGTATATTTGAATAAGTAGTGCATCTGGAGGAACTTTTTCTTAAAAGTTTTAGATTTAATGTCTCCAGAAATATCACTGCCCTTTAGATTTTTGAGTACTTTGTTGTGTTTTATTTGGATTTTATGTGTTACACCATCACAAAGTGGTGGATAATTGGAAAATGTGAAGAAAAAAATTTTTAAATGTTAAGCTAAAAAAGTGACATGCATTCAACTCACTTAAGTTGAATACATCTCTAGATATATGTATTTTTATAACCATTCCTCTTTACAAATTAGCTCGAGCTCTGTCAGTATCTATCCAGACATTTCTTTTCATCTCTCAATTGCATTTAGATCTGAACAATAATAATAATATACGCTTTGAATATGCTAAGCCATCCCTATAGTGAGTGCTGTCCCACTAGAAGTTTCTGAGTTATGTCCTCCCTAGGCTGCTCCTGTGGATGAATGTGTTTTGGCGTCAATGCGTTGGGGTCTCATACCCGCCTGGTTCAAGGAGAGCGACCCCAGCAAGATGCAGTACAGCACCAGCAACTGCCGCAGCGAAAACATTCTCGAGAAAAAGTCCTACAAGGTGTGCACTTCAGTGGAAGTCATCCTTTCCTGTGTTTTGTGGACATTTTATTTTGAGCTTGTCATCCTGACCTCTTTTCAAAGGACCCCCTGTTGAAGGGACAGCGCTGCGTCATCATGGCTGATGGGTTTTACGAGTGGCGGAGGGTGGAAAAGGAGAAGCAGCCTTTCTTCATCTACTTTCCTCAGAAAAATGGCCCGAGCCAGGAGCGGAAAGAGCACCAGCAGCAGGGCGTCACGTCTTCAACTTGCAATACAGTCATGCCAGAGAAAGGGGAAATCTCGCATGACCTGGCAGAGGTTTGCATTATCTTCTGTTGGAATAAAAGTACTTCAAATTATTTATTCAGCTAGACCAAAATTGCAGAAATCGTTGGAAATCATAGTGTGAGGCAGATAGGTGTTCATTTTGGAAACAACATGTAATTTGAAAGGAAAGTGAAGCTCCTGCTGAGTGGACCGGCTGGAGGTTGCTGACGATGGCCGGAGTGTTTGACTGCTGGACACCACCAGGCGGAGGAGAAGCTCTTTACACCTACAGCGTTATCACTGTGAACGCCTCCCCGAATCTCCAAAGCATTCACGACAGGTTAGTAGTGGCTGCAGTTTTTCTCTTTTTTTGTATGCAACAAAAAGAAAGGTTCCTACACCGTCTTGTAAAGTAAAAGATTTTTTTTTTTTTTTTTTTTACTGTTTTGAGGAGCAAAAATGATAGAATAGAGGACAGAAAATCATTCGGGTTTCCGAGGCTTTTTGAAAGATCTTCCATCTTTCAAAAAGATGGAAGATTTGGATTTTTACAAAAGAAACAAGATACTTGTTTTCAGTACACATCGGCGTTTTTGCTTAAAACAAACTTAAATTCAATTTAAGAAATTTAAAAATGTAAATAGAGATGTACTTTAACTAAAAAAAAAAAATCTAATCACATATTAGTTAATGCTTAATGAGTTGCTGTTATCTAAACCTGTGGGATCTATGGTATTGGTATTGGTATAAGCTTTCAAAATTACAGATAAAGAGTTGAGTTTTCTTCGTCATCATATTCAAAGGTGCACCCTCTCCGATTGGATTTTATACCTGGTTAGGGAAACGGACCTTTCTTTTCCCATCACTATACATCACTGTTTTTTTTTACACAAGACAATTTAATTTTTGATTTTACAGACGTACGATATAAGGGCATCAACATAGGTATCAGCCGATGATAGTCTTTTTTTTTTTTTTTAGCATATTCAAATCAATTCATTAAGGAAAAAAATATATTAATGGAAAATTTAAATTTTATAACCCGGATAATAAAATTTAAACAACTACTTGTTTAAAAAAAAAATGTTTTCGTTAGGATGCCAGCCATCCTGGATGGAGAAGACGAAGTGAGAAGATGGCTCGATTTTGGGGAGGTGAAATCTCTGGACGCCATCAAGCTGCTTCAGTCCAAAGACGTTTTGACTTTTCACCCCGTCTCGTCTTTTGTCAACAACTCGCGCAACAACTCCCCAGAGTGCCTCCAACCGGTGGATCTCGGCAGCAAAAAGGTAGCAACACCAACATGTGACTGTCTTTCCATAACAGCCATACAGTCAGACACTTGTCTGACTATCGTTAAAAAGTGAACTCATCTCAGTTATTCAATTCAAAGTGAAACACGTGTATTATATGGATGAGCAACATATTCCTATGTATGCAATCACATAAGACCTGTTAGACAAAAGTGTTTTTAAAATTGAAACATGATGTTTTAGCCAACTTGATCATGGTGAGGCAGCTGATCAGACCCAAGAGTGCAGACAAACTGAAGGGCGTTATTGGAGCAACCTGAGCTTCTCTGACACTTCGTCTGTCGTGCACTTTTTCCATCCGCGCCGCTTTGGTGCAGAAATTCATGCGAAACAAGAGCTTGGAGTGAAATGAATGCAACGCTGAATGGGAATAAATCTTGTGACATTTGCAGAAGGTTTTTCAAACAGTACCACAGGGAGTAGTGTGACACTTCTTTTTAGTCTCACACCAAAAAAAAATAAAGGTACATAGAGCATCTTTCCTGGCTGACATGTTTGTATCAAAACACTTTTTATGTCTTGTAAAAGATTTAGAGAAATTTCAATTTCTAGTTTCCTTTCCCCATCAGACTGATTTGCCTCCTGGTTTTTCAGGAGATCAAAGCCACAGCTAGCAGTAAGATGATGATGAGCTGGCTGTCGAGCGGCAGCCCGGCTAAAAGGAAGGAGCCCGACGCGAACGAGACCAAAGGAGAGCAAGACAGCGAGGCGAAGAGTCGATGCAAGCCCGCCGGAGGACTTCGGCTGTGGCTCCAGGGAGCCAATAAGAAGCCGAGAACAAAATAAACACAAGAAGTGTAGCTGGGTACTGTTAGAGATCATTTCAGTCTTATTTTTTGTAGATGAAAATGTTTGTGTATTTCTCAGGTGGATGCTGTTTGTTTGTTTGTTTTTTTTTGATTGCCCAAGATTTAATAATAAATACCAAGAACTCTTTTCGCTTAAGTCAAGATTTTTTATTATCCATATTACTTGAAACGCAAAGACATTTTGAAACAATGTAGATGTTGTGCATTACCATATTATAATAATGATGAATGCCAAGGACTTCCATGTTTCTTTTTAAGAGTCAGAATTACAGTATGTGTGCTATTTTAGACTCTACGATGAATTTCTAGCTCTCAGTATAATACAAACCAACAGTTAAAGATCTAATCAGTTAAAATAAGATGAGAAGCACTTAAACTGTTTGCCACCACAGGCGAGTTGGCAGAGTCGGATATGGAGATTTACAACAGCTTTCTTTGCCTTCCCTAAACCATGATTGAGAAATTCGCAATTATACACAAAGTCTTGTAAAAGAAACATATTTAATAATAGGAGTTATTTCAGAAAAAAAAAGAAAAAAAAAAACTCTCCTCCCGGTTTATCTGGCATGCTGTATTGATGCAGCTAGTTCCCATGTCAAATGGTGTGAGAACGGTAAAGGATTACAAGATGAACCTTCATTTACCCAACAGAGGAGCAGCGCTTAGGTCAAAAGTCCCAACCTAAGCTACAATCACATTTGTTGTGTGTCGTCTCCATAAATTTAAGCTACTGGGTATGACAGCATGGTTGCAAAGTGAGGGAAAGTAACTGTACATATTTGTCAGATTGACTCCCCCCCACCCCCCCCCCCCACTTGATTCTCAATTATATGCCAATTTTTTAAGAGTCATCCACCATTATTTTCATCTAATTCACTTGTTTAGTTTCACACAAAAGCCCTGCTGAAGGAGGGGGATTTCCTTTATGCGGTCCAGGCTGTATATACCACTGTAACAAGTATTAGGGAAAATATGGAGCAGCAGTGTTTCCTCTGTTCGTGCAGCAGTGGTGGACTGAGAGAAAATAACCACCACAATTACAGACATTTTGATTATTAAAAAAAAAAAAACAACAACAAAACAATATTTGTCCAAGTCAGAAATTCAAAATACATACAGAAGTAATGCTTTGATTTCCCACTTTAAGTATCAAAATACAAGCAGCTGGGAGCACACTGGGAGTGAAAGCAGGAAATACGTGAAACGGAAGGAAATTCAGACCCAAACCACCAAGGACGAGTAAGAGGGGCGAAGACTGGGGAGGAAACAAGCTTCAAACAAATAGACACCTAATTCTTTCCTTAAAGTGTTCTTTGGACTAAAAGACTATTTTATAGAAAATGTATTTTGTATATATATATATATATTTATATAAGGAGGTGAGTGCAGCATGTTTGTGTGTAGTAATATACTCGTATGAGCGGGGACGCTGCTTGTATGTTGGACGTCAGGGCGTAACACAGCGGGGCCGTGGGGCAGGGGATAAATAGACAAGGCAAGACAGGGTGATGCGGGCGATGACGAGCCCCTGATGATCCTTAGAGGCCTCAGCAGCTGCAGGTCTCTGCTGAAGGCTTGGCTCGCTCGTTCCTGTCCAGCTTTATTGGCTCGGGGAACTCGTTGTACAACTCCACTTCGGTTTCCTGAGATCAGACCCAGACGGAACATTGACTAAACTTCAACAACACAAAAAAGCTGGTGCTCCAAAAAGACGGTCACCGTCTTGTTACCTGTTTGAGAGCGTTGCGTGCGATAGTCTGGAAGGCCTGCTCCACGTTGATTGCCTCCTTGGCGCTGGTTTCGAAATACGGGATGTTGTTCTTGCTCTGACACCAAATCTGTGCCCGCTTGGTTGGTACCTGAAACGCGACAGGAGCTAATGTTATGGGCTAACAAAATAAATAAGTAAAAGAGGCTGGTGATCAATCTATTGGAAAATCTGATCTTGATGTGATCAGTGAATGCACTACACCAGGCCACACGAGCGACAATCAGGGTTTCTGCAGGTTTCACCAACTCAAATTTAAGACTTTAAAACCATTACGAATGGGATTTAAGACAAACATCTTCACAGAAACGTTCTCTATCCAACTGGCGATACTCGCAAAAAAACCTAGCTAGATAGCAAGGATATATTAGCTGTGAGTTACTGGTAGCCTCAACCGCCTCGAGTCACAGAGAGAAATTAAGAATCTAACAGACAAGTCCAGCTAGACAAAAAAATACACAAATATACAAGGTTAAATAGTCAATAATGTCTATTAATAGTCAGGTCTTAAATGCCAAGTCAAAGTCTAAGACCTGTGATTAACATATTAAAGGTTAACTTATTTTTTGTAATGTATTAAAGACATTTTAAGTCCTTGAGTTTAGATACATGACTTTAAGACTTTAAGATGCGTGGACACCCTGTGTAGGCTCCTTGTTACTGGCTAGCAAACCCGGCGGCACATTGCCCACCCACAGAGTCAGCCGTGCCCCCCCCCCTCCCCGGACTGGAAGCTGTTTTTTTGTTTTTACCTCAGAGTGGTCAACTTTCTGTTATTTCTATCTTGATTTGATACAGTACTTCCCAAATTCGTGTCCTCTGTCACTCTTTTCAGCCGTTAAAACTGTTTGATCCGTTGTTAACAAGTCGTGACGTGTTTTTCCGAGCCGCCTTTAAACGCAACATGAGCGCTAAGACGCTCGCGCCGGGTTTACACCTGTCCAACAGCAGCGACGGTAATGCTGTTGGATGCAGGTAGTGTTAGCTAAAAGATGACTGGCTAATACCAATACAGCACGTTAAGCTTGCTAACAAGTAGCCTACAGGCTACTGATGTTGGTTACGTTCAATTGAGTAACTTTTTGGGAAGCAAGATACTTATAAGAACAGTTTTACTGCACTGTACCTTTTTCTTTTACTTGAGTAATATTATTATTGCTACGTAGATTGATTTTGCCCCCCCAAAATAAGTCTATGCCCCCCCCTGCTAAACTTGCCTGGAGCCAGGGCTGCTTGCTAGGGAATGTTTGGAACAATTGGTAACAAAGCAAACAGACCCAGAAGAGACTTCAGCAACTACAATGAAGCCTGAACTCATGACAGCAGAACTTTCTCTGTCCTATCATGGAACATGCTGGATTTGGAAATCTTTCCGTGCCAATTAAAGGCTACAAATCTTTGAGAGATGCTCCTCTGGTCATGGGCAGACTTTTCCAACTTACCCCAATGCACTTTTAAGTAATCAAATATTGTAGCCTAGAAATATTTCTATAGTAAAAACATCATTTAACCTGTCTGTTCTCCAGGTCAATCTTGTTGCCCAGCACCACAAAAGGGAAATTCTCTGGGTCTCGTGGGCTGGCCTGGATCAAGAACTCGTCTCTCCAGCTGTCTAGGGTCTTGAAGGTGTTGGGGGCGGTCACATCGAACACCAGCACACAGCAGTCTGCTCCACGGTAGAAAGCTACACCCAAGGACTGGAACCTCTCCTGACCTGCCGTGTCCCAAATCTGAAATGCAGAACAGTTACGGTTTCTTAAAGCTTGTATGCACCAAACAGAAGTAGAGAGCCAGAAGCAGCTTCAATACCTGCATGGTGACAAGTCTGTCATCCACCATGACTTCTTTCGTCAGGAAATCGGCGCCAATCGTGGCTTTGTACTGGTTGCTGAACTTCTTATTCACATACTGGTTCATTAGCGAGGTCTTCCCAACTCTACAACAACAAAACAAATATGAAGCACACATTAAAAACATTAGGAAAAGAAAAGTCACCGTAATGCCTGGATCGCTGAAACCAGCAAGTGGCTTTTCAGCCGCTAGGAGAGTCGTTTTTAGAACCAACGTAAATCTGCAACAACTGTTTACCCAGAGTCTCCGAGGATGATGACTTTGAGTAGAACTTTCTTCCTTGATGTCATGATTTCACAGCTGTGAAGACAAAACAAATTTGAGGAAAAATAAAAACAAGAGAAGCAATTAGAGTACCTACACTTTCTCCTTGACAAATGTTTGACTTTTCAGACTTAAATCTCCAAAGTTAGTTCATTTTTGAACTTGGGATGGATAGAGAGAGAGAGTTGCTGTCGTGAGACTCTAGCTGACTAAACATCACGTTAGCATATAAAATGCAAGTTCATAACACTTGAAATAGATCCGCCAGCAATTACTCATATACATTATATTCATTATATAATCGTCATATACTGTGCTGCCCAAATCTGAACACAGGCAGTCAGTGTTTGTGTTTGAACCAAATCCAGTGTTTTGGATTTTAGCTATCTTCTTAAAAAAAAAAAAAAATGTCTTGAAATACAAATGTAAGTAATCACACATACTTTAGCTGAGTTACTAACGTGATGCCAAAAATATCCAAGCAACTGACTGGACTGGAAATACGAAAAAAGCCTTAACTGGAAACACTGAAACGACACGTGATAATATACGAAGGTTCACACAGACACAAGAGCAACAGTTTCTCCACCAAAAGCCAGAAAAAAACTAAACGTGAAACCTAAAACAATGCGTAACTCTACAAAACTCTGGCCCTTGAACAATGAAGTATCGTCTCAGGCCTCTTCAGCTCTACTCCAGGAAAAACAAGCGCAATGTTAGATCAAAGTTAAGGACAGATACCACGGTGCATTAATGGGTTTCATTTAGTAAACCATTCTTCCACTTTGTGTTGTAATCAAAATGAACTCCGTCAAAAAAACTCAAAGCTGATTTCTTTCTGTGTTTAGTCCTCAGAAAAATCTAAACTCCGAATCAGCAGGTTAGACCTCAAAGAAACCGTGAACTGGCATCTCTAAAAAGCACAACAAATTCTCGCTGTGAAGATTACATTTATTTCAGCACTGTTGTTTTCCCGTTAGGATAACTCGTAACCTTTAGTAATAATAAAGGTATAAATAATTACAATATGATGTTGATGGTTATTCTGACTGTGTGTTGGACACTTCTGACAACTAGCAAAGACACAAACTATTTCATACCAGTAGCTTTCTGAAAAAAATTAAAATTATAAAAAATGTGATGATGAATAGTACGTGAAACAACAGGAACGCAAAGGAACTCAGATTTTAAGTGAAATTTTCAGCATTTTAATGTAATAACACTGATATATTGTCATAAGAAATGCACTGAGATCAGATCTTTCCCAGCCAAAGATTCATGTGTCAGATGTTTTTTTTAGGATTTCACCTGCAGATTCAGATTCTTCTCTTAATAATAAAACATAATAATAATAATAATAATAATAATAATAAGTTTTAAATCAACTAGAAAAAGTCAGAATTACAGGACAATCCAGACTTATCAAAGCACATCTTTCCCTTTTTCCTATTCATTTATTTATTTTATAAACTTGCTCATTCTGATCTAACTGTAATCACACCCACTTATACGAACAAATTGGCTCATGCCAAACAATACAGTAAAATGTATACAAATTTTGTACGACTAAAGTTAGAAAGCTCCTAGAGCAAAATGATTTGGTTTAGCAAGTCCGGTAAATCAAATGCAAGCCAAAGCTACGTTTGATGTTTCATTTTAAAATGTAACACAAAACCTCCCCAACTTACAATGCGCCTAAATTTTATAGTAAACACATCCTCCAGTCGTGGCAGAGGGGCTGCTTTGGTAGCAAAGCAGCGAGGAAGACATTACATTAGACTTCTGACTTCAGTCCAGCCCTCTTGCGCAATACTAGCCTCCTCATAAAGCTGTAATTCTCTAAGTCCAAACTCCATTACTCTATTATTACAGCGGGGGTTTAAAGCTATAGCTGCTATCAGGTGACGTAGTTAACAAGCCCAAACTGAGAGGAGTCACGGATTCCCAACAACCAGTGTCCTGAACTTTGATATACTAAAAGTTGTCCGCGTACAGCCGGAAGGCAAAACTCGCAGAGAGCTATCTGTGCAGCTCAAATAATCTGAACCCCATGACACAGTGTCAGGAACTGATCACATGGCTTTAAACACACGACTAACGGAACCATGACTTGGCAGGCTGCGTTAGCACAAGTGCTGTTAACTGGAACATAATGGGTTACAACCGGCATCGTTCACAATTGACCTGTTTGGTTCTATATGTTTTTTCTTATGATGATCCAACGTGTCATGTGTCTAAAGGTTATAAACACGGGAATGTAAGACTTGCAACACACTTTCAGATAGTTAGCATTGTAAACAACTGACAAAGCTACACTGTAAGGTAAGCAAATGACCAGAAACACCAGAGACAACTTCTAATCGGTTCTATTATATATATATATATAT
>CAEGAE010006406.1:0-17225 GCA_903067095.1 Girardinus metallicus
TCTGGGCCTCCCTTCTTAGGCTGCTACCCCCGCGACCCGACCCCGGATAAGCGGAAGAAGATGGATGGATGGATGGATGAAAAAACTTTTGAAAACAGTCTAAAAACAGCAGTAGGTTCACAAATGCATATGGATAAAATAGAAACAGAAAGCAGGCATAGTTTGGTAAATATCCAAAGAGTGCAGTGAATGCAATGTTTTATTGTCAAAGCGCAACAGAGCTCTAAAGTAATATAGATGAACTCTGAGCTGATGATGAAGACCTAGACTCTGCCTTGACGGTGTTACACTCTGACTTATTCTCAGTAACTTATGCAGATTTGTACCACTTCTTCTTAAACAGTTTTACAATGTCCCAATCTTTAAATGTACTGCCCTGTCTGCACCATTTTTTTGCTAGTTGCAGACTGACAGATTTTATAGAGAACCACTGGAGTCTGGAGTATATCTGTAGCACTACTAGATGATTTATTTTATTTGCCAGAGATGTCAAATCAGCAAAATACCTTTAAAGGCAGAAATGGCTTTAAGCCCTATCTCACCACTAAGCATCCCTAAGCAATGGTCTGGGTATTTTTGTCCACAGAATACAGTTTAGACTCTAATAAATAAATACATTTACATCATATCTTTCATCTTTGGGTTGAGAGGACAGGGGGTCAAGCAGTGCAAAAAGAAGAAGATGAAAAAAGTGGATTAAAAGCTGACAATGAACAGAACATAAAAGGTAAAATGGTTGCACCAGTCTGAGAAGATTTCAGAACATTACATGGATATGTGGGTTTTCCCACTTCTGCATATAGTTTGTCTTTGTTGTTTTTTAGATTTGACTCCACCCTTTGTGGATATTTTAAAATTTGAGCTGTACCACTGTGTTGCATAATCATTCAGTTAATAACAATCCAAAGTGTGCATTTTACTATTACAGCTCAAAAAATTTTAATATTCCGTATAAATGCATTATTTCTGGCCAGTCATTTTAGGAAGTGAAACTCGTAACCCTAACCCTGTAAAATTAGCACTTATAGTGCTATATTCAGTACCTTTGTTACTCGTAATTTTGATGATTATGACTTACAGATATTGAAACCTAAAGTTCAGTGTCTTAAAAAACTTAAATATTGTGAAAAAGGTCATTAATGAAAAGTTATGGTGTCACATCCTATCATCTCACTAAGTCAAAAAACCTGCAAAGGTTTCCTGAACTTGAGATTCATGCAACAAGAGGCCCAACCAAGTACAGGGGTCATAGAAATGTATATAATATACAAAAGTCTGACATTTTGTGCTTAAACCAGCCATCTTTGATTCGTCTAATGTGATATAATTTTCTCAGACACTTAATTTGGGGTTTTGTTTACCTGTAAACCATAATCATTTAAATTGCAAAAAGTATAAGCTTTAAATTTCACTGATTCTCAGTGAAATTACAGTTTCACTTTCTGAGATGAATGGCAAGAATATAAAACTTTTACCCAGTATTGAATATTTTTTTGAGATGTACTAGCCATGTAGTTACGTTGATGTGTAAAGCTCATCAACATATCTGCGAGTCACTAGATGTTTTATGGCATGCATGTCTTGCAGTTAAGATCTTTGTGTCTTTGTGCTGACTTTGAATTCTGTAATTGCCCACATTGTTTATTCTCCTATAATTTTCTCATATCCCAGCTGTTACACAGCATAATTACTGTCATAAAATCTTTGGTAGCTGAAATAATTTCACAAAAATGCGTCTGCGGTGACTGTGATGCGCTGGCTAATCATAACCCTGGGTGACTCTGGTAAATCTAAAAAGTTGAATTTTGAATGGCAATATAGTTCCGCTTGATGAAGGTTCAGTATCTGTGATGTTGCATTTGCAGACCAGTTTATTTTGATTCGTCTCACTTGAACATCCTTTCAAGTGAGACATGTTACTTTTTCAACCCTGACCTTGTCCTTCCACTTTCTCTTTCATGAACAACAACTCTGCACCACGTTCTGCCCTGCTGTTGGGGTGGGTGACCTCTCTTGTGTAGATAAAAATAATTTTGAAATAATCATGACAACATATATGCTATGACAAACATGGGTGGAGGTGCATTCATGCTGTCATAGTGCTCTGTGCTCTGACTATTCAGACATTAAAACCGAATGCTCCTTTTAAATAATGATTTGTACAATATTACATCCTGTTATTTTCACTTAATGCAGTGAACTGCATTAAGTGAAAATTTGGGGTGCAATGCACCCTAAAGTGTGGGGTGCAGTGCCATTGCAATGGGATTGGGAAGTGGTATGGATGAATGAAAAACAATAAAAAAAACAGTTACACAAAAGTGTTTCACTGTAAAGATGGTCTGTAGTGTGTTTTGTTGCAACCTGAAGTCTGAAATAAACTGCAGTGGAGTTTAAAATCAAAATATGTGTATAGGTTTATGTCTGGTTGAACAATGTATGTGCCCAGTTGATTTTTTTTTTCTTCAACATGGCACAGTTGAAAAAACAAAAACTGTGCCCAGTTTTTTCCGCCTAGTGACGGAAAAATTTATACCGCCTGGTGGTACAATAAAACCCTATAGATTTTATTGTAATTCATAGGGGTTCCCAGAAAATCTTTGGAAACCACTGACTTAATGAATGGTAATTGTTTTTTTTTTTGTTGTTGTTTTTTTGTCTCTCTGGGGGGGACAGTTGTGTGAATGTGCCTTGTCTCTGGGTACAAAATTAAACTGTAAAATAGTATTTGTGGATCCACAGGACCATCCTGTGGGTCCAGATTTAAATCTAAATATGTATCTTTGGCAAAACATCGTAGTTGCTTTAAGTTCTTTCCTCTAGTTTATGTTGGGCTATCACAGAAAACCCAAATAAAACAATAAAAAACTGCTAGCCCTGCTTTGTGCATGTGTGGGCGACTTTGGTGACATGGTATTGGGTACATGTTGCAGCATAGGAAGAAGTTCTCACAAATTATTACAGTGTTTCTTTTCTGTGAGCAAAATCACATAAGACCGACAATAGAAAACAATCTGCTCTGGTAGTTTTTGACTGACCATAGCTGCGGCTAGGTGTGTGTGGGTGTGTGAGAAGCTTTTGGACAGTTTTATGAGTGTAAAAATAATGCCATTCATCTGCTCTAGGTTTTGCTTGTATCACAGCGACAGAGTTCACTAGATCTTTTTCTGTTTGACACTTAATATAAAGTAGTAAACATCTTCGGTTGTATTGTTAATGTCCCTTCAGTGAGGGAATAAAAAACGCTTTTGCTTTTTTGTTCACAGATTTTCAGTTGTTTTGCCACCTTTGTATGAATATGTTTCTCTTGTATTGATTGTTTGTCTTGCTCTGCTTCAGCACTGTCCACCCACGGTGATCAAATAGCCGAAGGATAGACAAGCACACAGGTCTTACTCACCAGCCCACTGGTCCGTCGTGATTATCCACAAACTTCATGGATGCAGCTCAGAGCAGCCTGATTATCACCTTACCGTGGGCTGGATTCTCACAATAAGGATGGCTCTGATGAAACTGCAGGCTTTGAAGTCACTCAAAATCGTCCCCCCATCTATCTACTCTATGCTCATATTCCTCTCTTCCTATTTTCTTTACTCTTGCCCCTATCTATCCACAGTTTCCTTTCTTAGATATTGTTCATTAAATATAGTTTTTGGTGACTTTAAACTCATTAGAAAGAAAAGTCAAGTTCATTCCTAATGCAGGGTATTATCGTGTTTCAAGCAGATGCTTAAAAGCAAGTTATCCCTCAAACTCATTAAAAAAGAAAAAAATAATTAGCTAATTACCATGAGCTTCAGTTACCCTGATAATAGTTTTCAGCTTAGAGAGGAGGCTGCAGGCTTTGATTTGTGCCTTGAGCATATGTCAGAAGTCCAGAAAAACAGCGATGAGCGGCTGAGACCTGAGAGACCTGCAGCATTGGAGGGTTTCTGTTCATTCTTGCACCCACTGACTCACTCTCACGGTCACTGTGTCACATCAAAGGCTGATAGCTTTAAGGAGAGAAATCCAATTCTGTGCCACTATTGAATCAGGTGAGCAGGAGCAGACAGACGGTTGCATGTCATTTTTTGATTTTTTGAAACACAAGCCTGCCTGTGATGGTTGCAGCCTCAGAAACACAACACTTCCTCTTTTTATAGCCTCTAGGGCCTTTCTTTACATCCACTTCTTTTTTAAAGCACCCTAACCCTCTTAGGATATTATATTCTCTAATAAATTGTGCATAATGGGCATAAATCCTAGAAAGCAGGCTTCAAACTTCAATCAATGCCATTACTTATGCAACTAAGGTCTTAAGCATACAGAGCATCTAGAACCGAGCACACTGTGCTGGCTGTACTACAGTGAGAGAAGGTTGCTGGGCGATACTGTATGAAGTCATTTACTTGATGATGGTTTGATGTTAAACAGCAGGATCCACATAGGAGACTTCACTTATGCATTAACACAAATGTGGCAGAGCTGTAAAGCATGTAATAATCAACAGCTTTCCAAAAAAACACGCACAAACACACACACAGGCAGTAGCTGCTGATCTAAATAGCTTTTTCTTAACGTATTTCCTGACAGTGACAAAGTCTGCATCTCAAATATTTATCCTAAAAATTAGTAATTAAAATAGTTAAGCTGAAATATGATTTACTTTACTTTTATACTGGCATTGAATCTAAGACTTTTTTTTTACCCTCTGTAAGTTTTTCAAATAATTGAAAAGTTTTAGTTGAAACTGCATGTTTATGTAAATTATAATAAATGACTGTTTTCAGTCTGTTCATCACTTTCTTATACTAAATCAGACACATTCCTTTAGTATTTGGCAGCATTGCTTTTCCACAAATTGTGTGATAAAATAATATTTTATCATTCAGATCAAAGCAGTTTTATGTGTATACTGGCAAATTGTAAAGAGGATTAATATTTACTTAATTTAAGAAGTACTACATATGCAGATACAGCTATTTATTCATACAATAACTGTTTACTAGTGGGTAGTTTTATCAGTATATTCTACTACAACCAGCCCTTTGAGGAAAATGAGTTTGACACCTCTGAGTTAAAGTGTTATTTATTTTTACTGATCACAGTTTCTTAAAATCACAGCTGTTGACAACTTCGTTTTACAAAGCTTGTTTAAATCCATAGGAGAGTTGGAAATGGCCACGACTGGAATCAACCCATCACAGTTTAGCAGAACAAAGTCACAAGCCATTCTTACCAGCTATGAATACCAGCTGACAAGAGAAAAACATCCTTCCTTCTCTGGCCCTTGAAAGTGCTACAATTCAGCACTTCACCCGGGACACTGCTTCTTTTTCATGACGCAATTCTGACTAAATGCACTTTTCCACCCTAGAAAACTTTTTTATTCCACTGTAACATTTTTTGGGGCTCACTCAGGCTGTTCACATGCTTCATCCTTATGCAGTCAGAGAAGTAATTTCTTCGCTTGGTAATACTAATGAGCTGATTAATGAATTAAGAAAACTGATGGGAGAAAATCTAAATGAAGTGCAAAAGATGGCTATTAGAGAACAAGCGAACTAACTCATGGCTGATCACTCTGTTTTTTCTAAACTAATAAAAAATGAATTTTATGGTTTGTTTAACACAAGCCAAAATTAATTAAATGTAAAGCCCTCAACATCTTTTTATGGTAATGTTGGAGCACATCTTTAATGCTGCCTGATCCTCACATGCACTATGAATCAATGATCATATTAGAGGTGGCAGTAGTGACATTTCCAGGTGGATTTTCTGATGGAGGACAGACACCAAAGCAAACGGGTTGGAAATCTTATTACAGTGATTTGTATTTATGTGCAAAAGAAAGCCATAAATGCTCTAAAACTGACATGTTTTGTATTTTGTCAACAATACATATCAGTTTTTCTTCCATACTGAGCTAGCAAGACAAAGAACTTCCAGACTGCCAGCACTTTAGGAGACTTTTTGCAACATTAACTATTTATTGTAATTCTGTGGGAGCACCCTCAGAGCCCCTCCATGCCATCCATTATCCCAGAATAAGAACAATGCATGGATGTGAACACAAATTTCAGGTGGAGGATGAATCTGGGTCCATTTTTCTAAGTCGGCGATTCATTTGTCATCCTTGCAGCCTGAGCAGCGGCTGATACCTCCCAGGTCTCTGATTAAACAGGGGAGAATTAATAACAGGTGTCTGAGGAGGGTGTCTGGGAAAAGGTTTCTTTGCAAGATGGGCCGTGCAGCAAGACACAGTCTGCAATTAGAGGCAAAGAGCAGTGGAAAGTCTGTTTGTTTGCTGTTTCATAAGGGCTGGATTGAAGATATTTCTGTTATAAAACACTTGGTAAAGGCATGCTGCAATTATCCAAATTAATAGTCAGAGTAAAGAGTCTCTGAGAAATGCTTCTACAAAGGAAAAAAAATGCTGTCTCTGGCAATAAATCTACATTACATCCACAATTTATGCCTGCACATAACTTTCCCTCTTTAAATGCATCACAGGTAGACAAAAAAATGGAACACTTTTCAAGCAAGCTGGAAGCCAATGTAACGAATTCAGGAGAATCTTTGATTACCTCTAATGTGGTTATAGGTAATGGTGACCTGTCTCCAAGGAGCCAAGCCAGAGCTAAATTATATTTCAAATCCATTAAACCTTACCTCAGATCCATGATTTGCTTCCAGCGAGCAGCTTCCCAGGGCAGCAGGTAATTGAATTTCAAACCTGAAGCCAGGAAACAGATAGGCCCCTGAGCTAAGGCCTCAGCATGAGGTGGAACACCGTTCTGCATACAATCTTGATTTATTTGTGAATATCAAATCTCGTAATGTGCTGCTTTCCGTCATTGGCTGGAATAATTATTTGTGGAATTGTTAAGGTAAACTGCAGACTTACAGTGCCTAGCGAAAAGCATTCATATTGTAAATCTTTTCATGTTTTATCACATCATAACTACAAACTTTAATATATTTTGAGGGATTTTATGTGATAGAGCATTGCAAATTAAGGAATAGCCATAAATTAGAAGGGAAAAATAAAATGTTGTAAGTTCCTTTTGACAAATACGAATCTGAGAACTTTTATGTCCATGTTTACGCTGCCACCTTGAGTCTGTTTGAGTCACCTTTCTCTACATTTCTACATCTTTATCAGGTTTGCTAATCAGGGATTTTTGCCCATTTGTCTTTGCAAAATAGTTAAAACTCACACAGATTGGATCGAGAGCCTCTGTTATACATGCCTGTTAGTCTAGTAAACTTGGTTTGAGTGGGGACCAAAATTACAGCATTTGTTGCATTTTCAGCTGGCGCAGTTTACTTGCACTCTGAATTGTGTCAAATGTACCAAAACATACGAGCAACCTGGTTATCCTCTTGCCTTTCATGGCACTGCCCCAAAACAAACTCAAGGAAGTGCCCCAAAAACCTCTGAACAAGACACTGAATGTAACTTCCTTCTTCACAAAATGAAAACAAAAATGGAATGGTGTCAGATTTTGGCAATTGTAGGACAAACACTCTTCAACAATGGGCTCAGCACAAGTCATTTCTCCCAATAGATCTAGACTCATGCATTTGTTTTGGTTGTATTTACCCACAATTCCCTGTGCTTTAGTGGTTTTGGCAGGAAGCGGAAAGATTTAAATAGATCTGGAGTTGACTGAGCCATTCTAACACAGGAATAAGTTGTGATTGAAACCATTTCATTTTACCTCTGGCTAAGATTGCACAATATATTGCCAGTATATCATCATCTCAATATAAGCCTACCCAACATTCATATTGGAAAGGATTGTTTGGAGTGCAATAATTGATGGCTAATATATTTCAAGAGTTTTGAAGTTGTATTTCTTTATGTTAATTCAATATTTAGCCAAGAAGACAGAGTCTCCTGGCAGCAAGAGCTCTCACTCGACACAAATGACATTTCCAAAAATACTACAGGTTGCGTAGAGTAGGAAGCACAAACTACAAAGACAGGAATGAAGAAAACAGAACTATATCGCACCTGATATGGTCATCACAATAATTACCAATATTATTGTCATTGAAAGGTCTTCTAATATTGTGTAGCCTGAGCATCAGCTGTACGTTTAGGGTCATTTTCCTGCTGAAAGATGATTGCCCTGTATTCTGAGTCACCTTCCTTACAGCATGATGCTGAATCCACCACATGTCACCATTAGATTGTGAGTTCTGGCTGGTGTTTGGTGTTATTTTTCCTCCCAGATATAATTTAATCTAAACAAATAGGTTTAGCATTGGTATACTCTGTCTGCTGGAGTACTTGTCATTTTTAATGCAGTTTGTTTATTAATGTTAACAGAGACATAAACAGGTGGATTTAATCTAAAATGAAAGTACCAATAATAGACAATTTTTGCTTATTGAGTAACTTGTAAATAAAGTTGTTTGGACTGGAATTTGTTCAATGTATGGCATATTTTTCATGCTTTATTCCTTTATTCGTCTACTTTTCTATCATAAAAATCCCAATAAAATGCATAACAATTTATACTTAAGGTTTTTAATGCTTTAGCTTGGTTATTTCTGCTTTAATCTTAACTCTTTCTGTATGACATATAGGAATCATCATTTATTTCTTTAAAACAAATAAAAAAATAAATCTGCTCAAATGTTTACACATAAATAGAATTGTATAGATTTAAAGTTATGCAAAAAAAATCTTAGATATCTGAAATGAAATTCAGCAGGTGCCAAAATACAAAGACAGAGGCCTTTAATTCAGCCTGGTGACAGCCAGACTGGGTCGTAACCTTGGTTTGTCTAATTGCTTATTGTGGGCCAAACTCTCAGGGAGACTTCGGACAGTTAATCAAATGATCCTGCACTCAGGGAAAGGTATTGGCTCTTCTTTCTCCTTGCTGTCAACCCTGCTATTTCAAGACATCCCTCACTGTAGACTCAAGACAGACGGCACCAAACTCGATCGCAAATCAATCATTAGACCAATTTACCAATTAGGCTTGTTGTACTCTATAAATAAACACATCACAGCTCCATTGCCCTCCGTCCCTCGAGATACGGTCTCAACACCGAGCCCGACAGCCAGGGTGCTGCGGATAACACATCGATTAAGCTCCTCTCTTATGCTTTGTTTGTCAGGAAAAATGATGAGTTTCTCAAATAATTGTAATCTTAGCAGTTTAAAAATTTCTACGTGTCAAGTCACTGATGACCTGTTTTTGACTGATGATGCACAAAAGCAGTTATTCATTTAACACATATATTAACATTTTTCTAAGCAACACTTATCTGTGGTTATTAAACACCCACTTCTTGAACAATACTGACCAGCAGTAAGGATTCCTCTGGGTTTTCTGCCAATTATTATTTTTTCTTTCTCAGATACTGTGTTATAAAATCAATCGTACCCATTAAGGAAGTAATACACTCAGGTACCCACCACTTAGAGGTACCTATGTTAAGTTTTAAAGAGCTAGTGTATAATTCATAGCGGAAAGATTGTTTTGTAATGATACCACAGCTCTTGGCGTCATCACAACCCCTGGCAAGGCCATCTCCTTTTCTCAGCTTCAATGCTGCTGCTGCTGCACAGGCTGCCAGAGCTCCAGCATGGCTGTTCAACCCACCTGTCACCATGCAGAGGAAAACATTTCATTTACTATGAAGATACATGTCAGTAGCCCACAAGGAGAACCACAAGCATTTACAATAACTGTCAAATAGCTGAGATTTAGAGCATATATCTGCAGTTTTTTTTGTTTTTGTCTTTTTTTTTTTTCCAGATGTGATATGTGCCTGTTAATGCATGAGCACACGTAGGCAAGGAATGTCAGGGAATGGTTCGGTTCAGAAAGCCAGTGGTGTTTGCATTGTGTTTGTTCTGGTTCTATTTAAGTGTAGACACATCAGAAAGCAAGATTGAAAACATTCTTTTAAAGATGGCATTAGGGTGAAAGCAGCAGAGAAAGACTCTTGAGTGTAACTGTAGGTATTGGGACAAAGGATTTGCTGCAGCTTGACTAACATTTTATTTTGACACTTCTGTTTGGTAGCGGTTTAAAGCTGATCCTAGTTTTCTAAGAAAAAGAGTAAAGTAATATCTCCACACAATGCTGGGTATCTGCCTTTCATTTCAGTATCGTAGACATGATGCAATAGAAAAATATTAATCACGCATCACCTTACTGCATGTGACACTATTACATAAACAAAACATCCACTCAGTGAGCTAAAAGAAATTGATCGATTAGCCTATGTATTTTTTATTGGCTAAAAGCTTCGAGGCAGATCCCACACAATCAGTCAATTCTGTAATATAATACAAAATTCCATATATATCCAGTATGAACTATTCACGTTAAGAATCCCGAAAAAGTGACATACATACTTCGATGATGACAAAATTAGATGTTCTACAAAATAGAATTTCCTCATGTTTAGACCAACATGTTTTTAGATGAGCTTGAACATTTAAGATGTTGCTTTACCATAGATGAATCATTTCAAGAAAGTTTGTCCAATCTAGTATTTTATGTATTTACTTTTATTAACTTAATGACTCATGGCCGAAAAACTTGCCACCAAAAAAACCAAGTAATTTATTTTGACCACCTTTAACATTGATTACACATATGCAGTGGTATTGTTTCAATAAACATTGAGGAACTGTTAAATCAATTTTTGTTAAAGAGCACCACACTCATTGATGCAGTAGAGGCCCAACTGTGCCTGTCCACCTCAAGAACAAGATATCAATCTACTTGACGTCCTCAGCTGGAGGCAGAGACTGACCCTTGACCTGGGGTGAACACTATACTTTTTTCTACCGTGGCCTACATATAAATAGCGTCATAATGTCTAAAATTATACATTTAATTCACTTTAATACAATAAAAAATATATTTAGCAATCCTAATGAGAAATTGCAAGTGTCCACTGATCACAAGAATGTTTCTCTTTGAATGGACCGCAGAGTTTTTTTTCACATTTTTGTCCGGTATAGATTTAAAAGGGAAAGAATTGTTCTCTGTATTTTAACACCCCTGCTGCTTCAATGGAGGCCCTCCCAGAAACTGAGTGTTCCAAGAATAGAGAAAGAACTGGTTATTGACTCTGCTGTGCACCCAACTGGGCTTTATGATTTAGTGCACTGAGCCGGCGTCAGCTCTCTGAGCAATGAGAAGCAAACAAAATACATTTTATCAATATTCCATCAGGCAGTAACCCTCTCTCTATTAATATAGTTCCCAGACGTTTCTTATCACCTGAGTGTAGGGCGTATATTTAGTCAGCAGCTACACAAGGGCTGCTGCAACAGTGTCAAATTAAATCGATATGATGCCAAAACAAAGATTTTTAAACTAATATTTTGAGGTTTAGTTTTTTAATAATAATAATGTTACACTACTACAGTTTACTGTTAAATACCATCATTTTGACCAAGACATAAGTCATTCAGTCACACTGTTTTCAAAAGTGTTACTACTTCATTTGTATTAGTCATAACCATGAACCTCAATGTATTTTATAGGGATCATATATCACAGACAAATATGTAGTAGAACATATTTACAGCGTCCCCCTTTCCCCAATAAAATCAGACATGGCATGCATATGCATCCAGTCTCCCTTTACTGAGATCACTTAATATAAATCTAAGTACAAAATATGCTTCCAGAAGACCCTAGTGAACAGAGTAGTTATCAATACAGTTTTATGAAGCCCTCACAGGTTTGTTCGGGAACATTAGTGAGAAACTAAACAGTCAGGTTACGGACAAAGCTGTGGAGAAGTTTAGAGCATTATTAGGTTAATCAAACTCAAAGCTTTGGAAATGAAGCAAAAATGGAAAGAGCATGGTTCAAGTGCAAACTTCTAATGATATGTAGGTTCATCTAGTTATACAAGGGGAGCATCAATCAGAGTAGTAGGCTAGAGAAGCTATAGAGACTCAGCTTAGTGGGAGAATCTGTTGCCAAGAAAGCTAGAAGTTATGCAAACCACAATTCTGGTCTTTGTGGAAGAGTGGCACAAAGAAGTCCACTGCATCTGAGAAGTAGTCTCAGATGCAGTTTGACAAGCCAAGTAGAGGAAACAGGAAACATGCTGAGGATTTCCATTTTGTTATCTTTGGGTCAGATGGAAGCAAAATGAAACTTTTTTTGGCATACCTGCAAAACGAACACTGCACATTCTCACGGTGATCTATTGTGGTGGCAGCAACATGCTCTGGGGACACCTTAGCCTCAGCAGAGACATGACAGCTGGTCAAAGATGAATAGAGCTCAAAATATTAGGCATTAATATAAGGGAGCATTTTCATATCACTTCACAAATATGTACTACTTTATGTTAGTCTGTCACATAAAATCCTAGCAGCCTGCATTGAAGTTTATGGTTGGAATAAGAGAAAATGTCTAAAAGGGTATAAATACTTTTGCATTAGCTAGCGTGGTTCAGGATAATATAAACCTTTTTGCACAGATAGCACAACTTTAGAAACTCCAAATAAAATATTTCTTGTCTTTGTGAGACTTTTTATGTTGTTTTTGCAGAGGGAGCATTCATTATAACGAGTGGGATTCAGAAACCTGTAATCATGTTTCAGGAGATAAACTGACAGTCTTGACCGTTTTCCTTGCAGTAGTATAAAGGTAGGCGATTTATATTTAAAAGGAGACAGCAAAGCAAAAACAGATCATGGATCTTGCGTACTCATAAAAATGATAGGAACAAAATCGTTGAAAGGCAATTTTTCTAACCACTAGAACAAAGCATAAAGATACTAAAAAAAACAATTCAATGTTTTCTGAACTCCCAGATCTCTGACACACTCTTGGAAAAATAATACACTTATAAAGGGTAGGATTTTATGTTGGACCTATTGAATTGTATTGATTTGTTTGTTTCAGGGTGCCTTCACCCACTGTAGATTACACTTTTTCATTGGATTAGGAGTTTAGTCCTGTGATTGAAGCTTTGAGTCTAAATGAGAAAATGTGACAAGTTTTCCATTTCTTCTTTCATAAGTCAGTTTTAAGCATGCTGCAAATTACTTGCCGGCTCTGTCACAGACTGGTGATTTGATTTATTTCGCTGAAAGGCAAAAGTAAAATAGAATCTTTCCAATTGTATTTATAATTAAGGCTTGATTTCAGGAATATTGGACCTCATCACAGATCAGCAGTCCTTTTAAGTCCCCTAATGTGCCAGTGGGAAAGGTTTGAATATTTAAGCAAAATTTGCATCCAGCTTATCTATCTTTATGGTTTCCTTTTTTCACTTTACCCTTAGTTCCCAGGGTAATTTGTACTGCATAATAGGCCTGAGGTGCCACAGGGAGGAAGATTCTGATGCTTAAATCTGCAAAAGTTCTCTGTAATAGAGACACAGGATGAGTAGTGATTCTTCTGTTGTAGATTGTAAGATTTATAATATGGCAGCTTGCTTTTAAGCATGTCAGAAGAACCCACTGTGATAAGAGATGCTGCATAACGATGATTACAGGAGTGAGGAGATGTAAGTTTGGCTGCTGAATGGATACACAGCCCAGTGGCTTCCACCAGCAGTTAAAACGGCTCAGATTGCACTGATGTAAATTCCCTTCTTAGCCATCTAATGGTAGATGTTGAAAATGCGCCCAGCTACATAGCTCCTTTTAACCTTATCAAGGTTCTATAAAGTGCTTTACAACGCCTTTGTTTTCCTTTACACACTCACATGCGCTCTCATCTACTATGGGCAAATTACTAGAAATATGGACACTGAATCTTCTTGCTAGTTTGATACCTTGTTGGGCTCAGGATCAAATCCTTAATATTTGAATTAGAAAGCAAACACTTTAATACTATATTTACCCAATAGCAATGTGCTCTATAGATGGCAAAATCTCTAAGCAATCTGTTGTTAAATAAATGTTTTGCACTCGCTCTCTGAAGGTACATAATTATTGATAAACCCTGTTATAGAAAGCATTTTCTTGCACAATAAACTTTGTGCTCACAAACAACAGACAAACAACCAGTGGTCTTCTCACTGGTTACTCCCTGCTTTGGCTCATTCACTTTGTTCTTTTGAGATTACCTTTGGAGCAAAAGGACTCAATAAATCATGACTGCTTATTGAAGCAGTCATGTTAATGTGATTAAAATAACTTTGTAAACACCATTAAAAAGTTATTTTAATCTCTCAGTCATGTGTACAAAATCAGTCCAGGATCCAACATACACTTGACATTAGATGAGATGAGATTAGATTTAATGTCATTGCACATAGTTTGCAGTTCAATAAAATTAAAAGTGAAACTTTTGACTGTTAATATTTATGCAATAATGTCATGTTTTCAGGCTTTATATTATAAAGATTTATCTTTTAAACTTTCTCTACTGCAGATTTGTGAGAGAACTGACTGAGGTTCTCCATGTTTAAATTTGCAAGCAGGGCCTCTTCTACTTTTAGTGTCACTTGAAAAGCCACATCCCACTGGCCAGCAAGCTGTGCTGAGAGCCAGATATAAGGTGACGTTCATTTGAGGGGCATTTTGGAAATCCAATACAGCATAATTCACGCTTGGCAGAAAGAAGTCACCTAAAGTGAGAGTAAGTGACCCCTGCAGAATGCTGAGAAAAAGGAGGATGTGCAAAGGTTGCCAACACCACATTTTATGCCCTGCTTTAGTGTTGGCACTGGCAAATGAGGGATTTGATGGGGAGCACCAGAGCAATGGCTTGAGTGGCAGAATGCTCCTAAAGCCCCAGCTAGTTTAATGAGGCAGCTTGATGTAGCAACCAGGTCCACTGGGCAGAGGAAGGACCAGATGTCACTCATACGCTCACTCGATCCTTCCAGCACAGCCTGCCTTCACCATCCAGCCCATCTGCTGCTATTAAGCACAGTCAATATTTAGCCACTGGGAGAAGGACAGACACGCTCTGCACCTGGATCGTTATAGTACCGCTGGAAAACTGAAGATATTTTCTTCTCTAAGCCTGCTTAAGAAACAGTAAACATCTCACTTTCCACCCACTCATAGTAACCCTTTAGACCTCACCTCCTGATGTTCCACCCACTTCTTTTTTTCTTTCTCTAACTTTGTATATTAATGAGGCAAAAACTTAACACTTCACTTGGCTCAATCACTTTCAGGAACAGTTGAATAAGCCTCACATCTGATGTTGCATGACTCAGCAATGAATCATGGATCGTCAAGGCGACACTGAACAACACTGACATGCAATATGCCAACTTTTGCCTGAAGAGGAGACCTTGAAAAATTAGGTGGAGATAAAATATTATCTATTTCCCACAGAATAAATAGTTAAGAATGTTTCTCAGATTTCCTCCTGTTCACAATACTATACATTGGTAACACAATACTGTGTTACCAAGGCTAGAACATACAATGTAGACTCTAATCACATTCATATCACAAAAACAAAGTCTCAAGACTTCTAAATAGGACTTGAGCCCTAAAGACTTAGACCTTACTTTAACCATGTGGTGGCATCAGCCAGTTTGTTGAAACAACAGCATATCTACTGCTGAGAAGTGGTTAGATAATCACTGTCCTAGAATGCTCCCTAAAACACAAAGCCTATATTGAATACTGTACATTGCACTGCATTTCTGAATTTGAAAATATTTTACTGTTACAACTACAATTGCAATATCTATTACTATGTTCCCCAATCTGCGTTTTTTGTCGTTATGAATTCTTCATAGCAAGCATGAAAAATTTATTGAAAGCAAAAATTAAGACCCTAAAACCACTGAAAGGTTGAGTTGTCTTTATCCTAATGCATCCCATTTAATACTTTCACTCTCACTTAACAGAAAAAAGAACAAGTGGCAACATCTGCTGTAGTCTGTTAACTTGACAAATATAGACATACTATATTGCATTTGTTTACATGAAGGGAGTAGGCGAAGAATGAAGACATTGCAGGTGTCACATTTTATAGTGGAATATTTCACCACTGTTGACTGGAAGTAAGTTCCAAAGGGAATAAAGGCATTGTTGTAATGCAAGAAGGTGAGAGTCTGCCTTAGTTTTTTTTAAAGAAAAGAAGACTTTGCCTCTACAAATCTTGAAGAATTTTACGACTTGTACTCCAACTTGGACCAAGTCATGTGGTATGAATTTGTATTTAAATTTATTGCACAACTTAGTTTGTTGTGGTGACCTTACATGATGAACTCAAAGATGTATTCACATGAACTTGCTACTTTGGATTGCTGACTGAAAAAAAAAAAGTTGCTCTACCTCCAATTCACACACTATGAATAAGATCTTGTCTCTGTGCTGAATTGCTCCAATGAACTGAAGAGCTCTCATTGGAGTTTATTTGCATTGCATGAGGCTTGTCCTCTTCAGGATATGCTTGGCTTGAGCCTTTTATGAAAATGCAGTTTAATTACCAGTCACTGATTCCTTTCTAACCCCAACAGACACTTTCTGAAATATTTAACATTCATTGGTGGTTTGGTAAGGAAGTGGAAAAGAACTCAGAGGAAGTTAAAACTATTCTAGATTATTGAGGGAAAAAGCCCACTCCTGCTTCAGAGTTATAATGCATCTGTTTGAAACCAAGATCCTCTTAAAAAGACAGATTTACAAATTTTCCAGTATGGCTCAGTAATGGGCTAAAATTGAAATGCTGGTTTTGACTTGAGTAATAAATGTGAGAGATCTAATAGAGCTGCAGATTGCCCTTCACACTAATTATGAAGCTATTATAGAAATGCCCATCCATTTTCTACAGTTGAGGTTGAAATGGCAGTCAGCTTAGTTTGAAACAGCACCCATGTCTTTGGCAACATTGTAAAGGTCTTTTTGATGAATAACAAATTAATGAAAGCAGGACACTTTTACAGACTTCATCCTTACTACTACCTAGTAGTTTATCTTTACTACTTACTACTAATTAATGAAAGCTGCGTACAGGGAGTATTTAAAGTAAAAATAAAAACACTGATTATCATTCGTTTTGAAAGATAAATTTAACTAGACATATTTGCAGTATTTAAATATGTGAAGTGCTCTTTTTCTCTTTGTGAAACAGCTAAAGTAAGAAATTACTTTACACCATTTTTTCTTCCATCCATCCATCCATCCATTTTCTGTTCACCCTTCGTCCCTTAATGGGGTCGGGAGGGGTGCTGGTGCCCATCTCCAGCTACGTTCCGGGTGAGAGGCGGGGTACACCCTGGACAGGTCACCAGTCTGTCGCAGGGCAACACAGAGA
>CAEGAE010006421.1:0-21114 GCA_903067095.1 Girardinus metallicus
TATATATATATATATATATATATTATACTGTAGTTACATTAAAAATTACAAGCATCTTAATGGCGAAGCCCTGGGGTGTAAGATACATCTAAACCAGTGATTCCCAACCAGAGGGGCCCTCAAGAGGAGAAAGTGTCTTAGTGAAAGGGAGTCACTAAGACACACTAATTGCATGGTAAAATGAGTTTGCATGCATTTATCTGCATTTTGCAAGTGCTTTCATGTAAGTAAAATAAAAAAAAAATAAATAAAATAAATAAGCACATTGTTTTGACTGTAATGGACTCTTAAAAACAGCATTCCCTGCACACGTATTCACTCTCCACAGAGAGAAAACAGGCAGACCCTGAAACAAACAGGAGTTTGTCAGTTAAGTATGACATGCCACAGATGGATGAAAGACAAAAAAAAGTGGCGTCTGTGTTCTATTATTGTAAAAAATAATATTTTTAAGAGTGGGGATCTACGCAAAAGAAGATCGCTAGGGTTTCATACTTTTCATGTTGTGCATCGTTATCGGGTGCAAAAAAATATTGCAGTCTATTGTGCTAAAGTCACAGAGTAGATTGTTTCTTTTGCTACTTGAACTAGTTTTTAAAAATATAATATGAATTATCTCAAATCATAATTAATCCACTTTAGATGTGTATGTGTTTAAGGTCACGTAAATCTGATTTATGGCTAGCATTTGCTTTTCAACATCTTTTAGCCTACTGAGTTTACCCCCAAAAACTGCCGAGTTAGTCAGTTATTAAACTTTTTTTTTTATTTAAGCAGGTTTATTTGTGCATAATATCAAAATTTGTTTGATATGAACATTTTTGTTAGTAGTTAACAAACAAAAATTAAGCAAGAAGAACATCTGCTCTTATATTTTTGTTCTCCCTTAATAAGCGTACAAATAATAATGCCTGCCGCTAAACTGACTGCTGGTGGATAACTGATTTTATGATTAGGTAATAGAAATCAGCAAGAATTAATGAATTATCAGAGTTTTCAAGGTGTGTTGCATTTTTCTAGGTGAATATTTTAACCACCAGCTGAACTGAATGCCAAGTTAAAAGAGGCGGTTTAATTCCAGTATTAGGAATAACTGTAGGGTAATGAGATTTAGCCTCAAGGCTTGCGACAAAATGTAAACAACAAGAGCTGACTCATTCATGGCCCTACTTTGCTTTTTATTGTTCTAATAATGTTTGTATCTTTGTCTGTGTTTGTGAGAACAGGCTTCCTCTGGTCAGAGTGGATTACTGACTTTAGAAAAAAGAAGGAGCAAAACTCCAGGATATGAAGTTTGTTGCAGCAGCCTGTGGATTGTTCAGAGACCTTCCGTCCCTCACCTAGCCCATCTCTTGAACGATGCATGCATTTTCTGAGCTCAGGTGGACGGGTAGCATCCTCTCAGCATCATTTCTGTGAGTCAGTAACACCTAAATTAAAAATATACGCCGCTGACTCGTTACTACTGATGAGGAGCGCACATTTCCCGCGTGACAAGCCCATCCACAGAGACCGTGCTGTGCTTCTCCCTGCCAACCTTCACTGAATCCCACCATTCAGTATTTTCTCACGTCGCAACTGGAAGAAACCCAATGTCTGCCTCCTCTCCCCCGTCCTTTCCTCGGGCCTTCCTGCACTCGCTCCATCCGCTCCACCCACCCTCGCCGGGATCGCCTGGACCGCTCTACCAGCGACTTTCCAACGGGAGCCACAGCGCCCCAAGTCCTACCAACTCCCGTAGCTCCTTCCATGGGGTCTCCTTCCTGCTGCAGATCGGACTGACCCGGGAGACCGTGAACCTGGAGGCCTGTGATCTCTCACTGTCCGCAGTCAAGGACCTGGTGTGCTCCATAGTTGATCAGAAGGTAAGATTGTCCTAAAATGTCTTTTTTTTTTTTTTAAAAAAAGTGCCATCCATGCAATTACTCACTCTTTGAAATTAAAGGTTTTCCTAAAAAAGTCAGCCAACATAATGATGCCTCGAAGCATGTCCTGATGTTTCCCACCACATTCATCTGTCCAGATCATGTTTTTCCAAAGCAGACATCTGTGCCATGTGCTTAAATAATTAGTCAAACACAGCAGAAACGTGCAGGATGGTCGTTCCGAAGCTCCTCCAGTTACACAACACGCCATCCACGTGCCAATTGTTTATGTTGTGGTGTTTTGTTACTTGACGTGAAACAAGTGCACAAACATGTACAGACCTATGCAGCACTTTTTGGTCCAATCTGGAATCCACTTTTATTTTCCATGACGGTGGTAATGTGTTATAACCACACCCCTGGAGTGGATTTCAACACAACTGTAGGCCATGTTGTTAAACATAATTTACCATTTCTTTTGATTTCTGGAAAAATAACAACTCGGAGGAGCACAAGTTATATTTTTTTTCCCTGTTATTTTCCAGTTTTGCTGAAATTTATCAAAAAGTTTTATTCATGGTTTATGTATTTTGGTTGTGTGTGTGTTCATTTTTGTAAAGTGTAACACTATTGGAAGAATAAGCACTTAAAGTTTTGCTTTATGAAATAGCATGAAGAAGTAATTTGGGTAAAACTATTAACTCAGAAAAGATCTATATCTACCTTAGGTACAGATTCAACCAATCAAATATTTTGTTGCCTACTCCTGATCACAGATTTAGTTTTTATTGCTTTTACCTGTAAATACCACTTTCTCATTGAGTACTTTAAGGCTACGTTCACACAACAGGCAAATGTGACTCGAATCCATTTCTTTGCACATATGCGACCCATACCTAACTTTTTCATCGCAATCTTAACATCCCAATTTCAATCTTGTCACCTCCTCAAGAAATTTCATCTGTGCCACTTCCATATGTGGTACTAAATTGGAAAGGTATCTGATTGTTTGAAAAGCATCTGTGGTCTAAACGGTTTTGTCATGTCTTTACATCTTATCTGACTTTTAGGTCATTAATGTGTGGTGTGCATCATAATTCTGCACCAAAAGAAGCCAGATCAGACGTAAACAATGGCTGAAAATTATAATTATGAAAGAAGTCTGTGTCAGTGGATCACATCACAATCCCACTACTGGTGGTCAGACTGGACATCCAAACCGACTTCTCTGCAGAAATCTGTTTGCTGTCTTGACTTTTTATTAGCTACCCTCTTGTTGTTATGATCTTGTGACAATACTGTTGGCTCTGAATAACTTTAAAATTGATCCATAGTCGATGGCATCCATTATCATTTCTGTAAACAGTGCACTGCTATGTGATGTCTACATTTACTCTCTCTATAGATTATTGAAAATAACATCCTGATGATACACACCTAAAATGTAATGTACACGATATCTTAAGAAATTACAATTCACAAATTAAATAACAATGGCATCTCATTTGATATTTCAGAGGGAAAAGCTTTGATTTTGTGTTAAGTCCTAAATGTAAATATTATATTTCTACAGGAGAACTAAGCAGCTTTTTGAAATCCACTGTCAATTATTTAGGTTAGGAGTAAAAACAGCATCACAAGCAGTCAGCATTTCACAGCTCTACATGTCACTAATTCACATATTTGACTACTATTTCTGAACAAACCAAAGTTAATCAAAAGGTGATGTTTTAGGTTTTTTAGCAATTTGCATTCACTAATAGCATTGCTGCCATTACTAACTGTAAGCGTCAGTCCCTGCGTCTATAACATGGTATCTGTTTGTACTCAGAAAGTTCCAAGGTTTTAGGGTCTCTCAGAATTAAGGCTGAAAAAGATGGAGGTCACTGAGCAGCCTCAAGCTCTGTGTCCATTGTGGCTGTCAGCCATATAAAACACTCTGAAAGTTATAGGTATAAACTATTTATTCACACATCCGACCGTTTCTACAAATTAAAGCGCTGGCACTCACTGTATCCTGCAACATCTACTTGTGAACATGTGCTTTAAGTGTTTGCGTAAGGTGTTGAAAAAGTCATTGATATTGGCTTGCATTGCCAATCACAAAACAAATGGGACAGGTTTTCCAAATAGCAATAAATAAATCGTCATCGGTTATGTTACCATTGACATAATCTGCTCTTCAACTTTAAAAACAAACCAAGTGTAGCATGTTCCATGTCGAGCGAAACATGACTCTTCAAAAGGATAAAACTTAGCAACTTTGCTGTAATTCGTTCAGCTTCCTGTTATCTTGAAGTCTAGTTCTCTGTTGTGGTAGCCTGCATGAACAGGCAACATGCCTCTACATAAGACACAGCTTCCTTTCTAGAAGCTTCTACTAGCTTTTGCGTGTTCTCTCCCCTTGTTTTGAAATTATCTACAGCTATTAAATTTACAGTTTGATGTATATTCTTAGTATTACATCACGGCTGATATCTCATTTGTTATTGCTCATAATTAAAAAGTAAATGTTAACATTTATGTGATAGTTGATGTAAAAACCCTTACACCTCCTGTCTGTAGTGGTTCATGTATGCTTTCTGTACTTGCTATGGAATATAATTTCTGCTCATTTACATTTATTGTAGAAATAGTAGATGCATTTCAGATGTCATCTTTGAAACCAAATCATGTCATATAATTTCCGATATAGTGGAAATTGCTAACTTTGTCTATGTAACAACTTTTATGCCAAATAATATTGTTGTCAATATAACATTATAGGTTGAAAACAAATTCGATTTTTATTTTCCGACCATCTGATGACCTACTGGGGTCAATTAAGTGTGAAGTCATGCCATTCTGATCATTAGACAGTTTTTTAAAGCTTTTATTATTTTTTTTGACTTATTACAAATTCTAAATAGTATTTGCCTAACATTACATTTAAGTTTTACCAAACCATCAGCTTGATTTGTATTCACCTGCACGTTCTCAACATCTTTTTAATGCTGTAAATATCCCACTCAGTTGTTGTTTTGCATTAATATTTTCTGCACTTCATTGTTGCATGGGATTAATAGAGAGCGAAAGCCTAGTGAATTAATTTAATAGCTGGAGAGTGGATCCATCATCGCCTTTTTTGGCCTCTTTTGATTAATGTTGATTACTCTGTTTGGTCTGTAATTATCGTTGATGGAATAAAGAAGAGCCTGATTAAAAAGAGCCATTTCATCAGCAGCTGGAATCTGCAAATTTAGACTGGACAGAGCAAGGCTGATGCTGTGATGTTTGACACAGTGGTTGTTAAAAATGAAGAGGAATGACATGAGGAGCTGGCTTAAACAGCAGGAGGATGTGAAATTAGCCATCTGTACTGAGTTTGGGTCCTTTGCCTCCAATGTTTTCTGAGTTGACATTCCAGAGGAGCTGGGTAATGTTGTTGTTCTTTACGAGGTCTGCTGATTCTCACTAGCTAGTTATGAGTAGTTCTGGTCCGCAGAGCAGAAAATCTCATCACCACGGACATTTAGATGGATTCTGTAATATGTTGGATCAGTCGCAAGAAAACAGCAAGAGGAAAAGAGTTGGAAATATGAGGCTTTAAAGACTCTGTGAAAATCAATACACAGTCCTCCCAACCAGCACATCTCCCGGGATAAAATCCATACTACCTTTCTCTTGTGTACTTTATTTTATTACAAAAGATGGTACCCATCCAGATGTGGTGAGATTATCTTGGTTCTTCTTTACATTATTGCAGCAGAACACATCCAGCCTCCTCAACTGCTTTTGTTGTTAAGTTTGTCTGCCAATTGTAGTGTGCTGCTTCAACTATTTCATGACATCCAGCCAAATGGCTTTGAGATCAACGGAAAATATGACTGTATCCTCGTGTGCTTTCAGTTTATCCCTGCCTCGCTTCTTGTTTTAAAATATGCATGACAGTGGGAAGTTTTTGTACGGTCCAGGTATTCGTGCCAATTTGTAAAGCTGTAGATCGCTAAACCTGGTTTGATTGTCCACTGATGGATGTCCCATGGCATTTCTAGTCAGCAGAACTTCAGGTGTCTGTCATCGAAGTGGAGACAGGAAAACGATTTTGGACTTCATCTGGCAATATCTGCACGGGGGTAAAAAAAAAAAAAAAATGAATGCAAGTGCGCTTCCCTCCAATGGTGCCGTTTCCTCCGCTGAGACTTGGCCCGTTTCACTGAGTGACTCACTATTCAGTCATGCAACAAACAGGGATGCTCAGTCCAACTAGAATCTGTGTAGTCCGGTGTCAAGCTTTCTGCTGTGTCATCATTTGTGAACTTTCCGAGCTGATTTCAGTTCCCTTGTCTTAGTTTTGAAAAAGTGAAGTTCCACTGCTGCCTTTTGGTTTCCCACCTTCATACAGCAAGCAACCTTTTACTTTTACCAGAACAAAGTTAAAGGACAATAACAAATTATTTTATTTAAATACAAATCTGGATTTGCATTTATACCCATTTGTTCTGATACCAGTAAATTAAAGACTGCTTTCAGAAGTCACCTACTTATTAAATACAGTTCACTAGTGTCTTATTTCCTCTCAGTATAAGTACAGATCTTTGGTGAAGGCTTCTCAGGTATGTTGGAGACCATTAGTGAATAAAAAGGATCATGAAATTCAAAGAACACAGCAGAGATGGCAAAAAAAAGCTGTGTATATGTTCTAGTTATGAAACAATGTCCTGATAATCGTACATCTCCTGGAGATCTGTTCAATTCATCATTTGAGAGTGCAACGTGTATGGGACAACTGCAAACCAACCAAGACACATGGCTACACATCTAAACCAACAGACAAGGAGAGTGTAAATCAAAGAAGCAACTAGAGACCTAAAGCATCTCTGAAGTATCTAGTCTAGTTAATGGGAAGATAACAGGGCTAAATACAGAGCAATACCAGATGAAAAGCTTTTTATTTCTCTATTTCCTGGAAATACAGAAATAAAATGTGTGGGGTTAAAGGGGCGTAATGTGAAAAAAGTTAAAAGTGTTTGAATACTTTTGAAAATACTGTAAAAGTTTGCTTTAGAAACATTTGGAATTAAACTTAAGGAGGAAACTTGATGTAATAACGTGAATTTAACATCTGATCTTACAATCTAATGGTCATGGAAGTGGAAAAATTTAATTATTATATCTTTAAACCACCCACAAATTAGCTTTCTAATATTTTTATTAGAACTTTGTACTTAATGAGATTTTTTGTTTTACGGGAACATGACTCACTTTTGCCAACAGTACTCTTTTGTGTTTTGGATAGGACTGCTGCTGTAAACGTCAAAGACCTCAAAGACAAACTTTCGGTAGTTCATGCAGAAAAAGAGTGACCACAATGAAGTCGGGACGTTAGTATCACATCTATCTACTGCTGTCTTCATTTTGCCCCTTCTGACATTTTCTGACCAATATATGCATCTGACCAAAAATAACAGATGCTTCTTTTCATCTATGTAAGCGGAGGTTGTTGACTGAAGACCGAAGTGATGCTCAGATTAACTCAAGACTTTATTACAGTGCTGTTTATAGGACTTTAAAACTGGCTGCATTAGATACTTGGTCTTAATGATGTAGATATGTTTTTACTTTCTGGCAAGAGAAATGTATGTGAACAAGAGCGGCTTCATAGTAAAGAAAAAATCAAGTCATCTATTTGGATTTAACAGATTTTTATGAAACACTGTATCTCACAAAAACTAAATAATAAACTTGGTCAATGATTAGAATGATTTCTTTCAGTTTTAAAATGCATGAGTTGCACTTTGAGTCTAAGATGATAGAATGATAGATTTAGGTTTAGTAGAATAGAGTTGGTATAAGTTAGACCAGATAGCATAAAAGCAGTGGGGCTGTACTACGCTTTAAAAACTGGCAGCTGATTCTTTGTTGTACTGTTTCATTATTTGTGGAACGTCGCAAATAGGGGTTTTGTTAATGCGGAAAACAATCTTAAAATTTCATCCTGGAAGAAAGTGAAGTCTCAAAACTCTGACACCTGTCTTTGTCAGAGTTTTAGTTAGCATTAGGTACATTTTAGCTTGGAGATGTTGCTGTCGTTCCAAAGCATCAGTGTGTTTTAACTCATCTGGTGTTAAGTACTGTGACTTACAAACAAGTTCAAGCTCTTAAAGAGGATTAGGAAGAAAAGTGAACTTGTTGTTTTGCTGCATTCACTTCTTTTACAAAGTGGAAAACAGTTGCTGCTGTGGTACGGGTATCGTAGCAATCTGCAGTCGCATTCTTTTGGTATCTTCTTAAATCTTGTGACCATAGCTCAAGGACAAATAGTTGGTTTCTTCCTGACGTCGGTGCTTTGCTTTCCTTAAACAATGCTGTTTTTGAAGTTTCGTTTTCTTCTGTTGTTTTTTCCACACTAAGTTTTAGGTCATGTGTTCAAACTTTATAAGATGTCACACAAATTCTGAAATCACTATATTGAAAATCCACACCACACATGAATTCAATATATATCATTGAAGTGGTTTGGCATCAGTAAAACTCCCAGATGTTTGCAAGGTTGACTTTTTATGTCTCCCCTTAACTCTTTCTTCGTGAATCCGTCTCATTGTTGGACAGGGAATCATGCAGCCTTGTTATAATAGCAGTGCATTGTATAGATTTTGTGCAGCTCATTCCCCTCCCTGCGAAAGGCTCAGCCACATGACTTGGCCAGATTCCACTGAATAGATTTCCTTTCTCTGTTCTCTGAGCTGATCTAAAAAGTTGCTTTTGATAGTAGTGGTTTTAAATACAATAACCAGTTCTAGCGGGTTAACCTTAGAACAGAACAACCAGGTCTAATAGGTTCAGGCTCTCGCAAGTCCTGAATGCTTTCAAATCACTCCTCGTAGTGTCACCCCTCCGGAGGCAATCCAGGCTCCTCGAAGGCCGTGAGAAAGGACGAAGGCAGCCAGCCATTGGGTGGTGGAGGCAGATCTGATCCAAGATGGCTTGTTCACATCCCGGCTGTGGCTGCGCCGTGACTCCAAGCCGGGAGCTCGCTGTGCTCCGACTTCTCCTGGTGTTTTTTGGGGAGGGGGCTTGATGAATGGCACGAGATAAACATCCATAGCTTCCACTTGTCGAGCGCTTCCTGTTTGGTGTCGCCCAAGTCTTCTCATGCAGCCAGCAAGAGAGCAGTTGTGGGACAAAAGTTCACAACTCTCTGAGAATGACTCCCAGCAAGCCAGCTGGTCGCCCTGGACTGCCAGCCAGAGACAGAGCATTCCATCTTCACCCCGGCATATTTGGAGAATGATGTGATGCTGCTGATGATGATGATTATGGGTGGGATCAGACTATTAGGACAGTGAAACATTTCAGTCAAACACTTGCTGGACGACTTCTTAGATCGGTTTAGCATTCAGCAACATTTTTTGTAATATATATATATATATATATATATATATATATATATATAGATATATATAGATATATACATATATCTATATGTATATATGTGTGTACATATTTTTGTACATTCCAACTGAACTGACATTCCAAAATGTCAGTTCAGTTCCTCTGAATCATTTGAGAAGAAAATACTAAGGGTTTTTTCTGTTGTTCCTGGTGTGTTCATTACATGATGCTGTTGCAGTTGCAGTACAGCTGGAAGGGCTGTGAAAGGCAGCTGCCTCAGCCACAGGTTTCCCCGCTGGTTTTGTCATTGCTGTTAACTCCCAGGCTCTGGTTGAGGTCTGTGCAGCTGCCTCTGTAATTACCGAGACAAAGGCCTTTTTGAGTCAGAAACGGGTTGGAGAACATAAGAGAATGGCAAAGCATTACAAAATAAAAATTAAGAGTGCTTTAAAATATTTTTTATAAAGTATCTCTTGGAAAACACTATAAAAATCAATGCTGGATACTATTTGTTGCTGCCTTGTGTGTCTAAAGTAAAAGTAAGTTTTAACAAATAAAGTCAGAAGCAAAGATACTCCTACTAGCCCTGTTTAAGTTACATGCTTTCTATGATAAACATTTATTACTTATATAACTGAATGGGGGAAAAAAAACCTCAAACTGAATGTCTTTAGTAAGAAAGGTGAAGAAAAATAAGGTTACAATGCACACCCTTATTCTAATACTTCTTTGCAGAACTCTGATTTTATTATACCATTTCGATTTTTTTGGTTTGTAGTCTATCAGTATGATAAATATTTACCTGATACTATACACTCATTCTTTGCAAAAAAAAAAAAGATCCAAATTTGTCAGAAAGCTGTGCTGAAAGATTGTTTCTTTTAACTGGAGATGTTGTTTTTGCATCAAACATATCTTTCACAATTCTGACCAAAAATCCAAACCTTACTTTCAAATTACCTAGTTTCTTTACATCTCAACTGGCCTCGTATTTTAATAGTGTATACGCATTTTTTATCCTCTGTGAATGAGAGAATGCACCAGGTGAAACATTCACAGGCTCCATTTCACTCCAACTAACATTGACTGAAACACAAAGGAAATAAATCACCATCAGACTCCCTTGTAGTCAAGAGATGATGCCAACAAGTGCATCATCTCTTGGAGCTGGTAATCATATTTTACCCCAGAAGATGTCCCGGCAGCAGCAGCGCAGAACCGTATGTGTGATATGAAGCCAAAACTTTCCTGGAAAGTTCATTTGGCTTTTTGTCAACAACAAAACCAGTCACCAGTGAATCAAAACAACTGGTACTGGTTTTAAGACATGGTAATTATTCCTTTTATACATAGGTTTTCAGTGTTTATTTTCAGGCTTACTGATGTATGTACTCCAAAACCATGGAGTTGACTAAATTTATATCACAGTGGGGATTGATGCACATGCACAACCTAAAGCCATTTTACACAAGGAATCTATCAATTTTCCTGGTCTTGGAGTAATTTGTGGAAAACGGGGGAAGAAAAAAGAAAAAAAGTGGGGGGGGGGGGGTATCTCTGAAGTTAAGTGAGCTAAGTAATTTCTACCATCTGCAGTGCACATTGCTGCTGCCTTGCTCCCCTTTAAATGTAAAGTGGCAAGGCAGAACACAAGGCCTGGCCGCAAGAGTCGGAGAATGACAGAGTGGAGAAGTTTGGATCTCTCTGGAGAAAGGGGGTTCTTTGCGGAGGGGTTTGAATTTTTTTTTCCTTGCCAAAACCATCAGAAGAAGGCAAGTTGCACCACTAAACGTGGCTTGTAGTTTGCCTGAATATTCTCCACCGCACTTGACTTGCCAGTTGTGAGTTTATAATCTTGCACCACTCCAATCTCTGCTAATGCTATCTGAAATGGCTTTGATTATTATTGTATTGAAGTGGTGGAGTGCAGCGTAACGGTACACCCATTTAATATGCGGGACTACCAGCCATTTTGTTTCTGCGAGGCCCAGCATGTGTTATTTGGGATTGCTTCCAATCAGTTCTGATGAATTTGTAACCGTGAATTACCACGGTTCAATGAAAGAGGATTTCTCGTTTCCCTTATTAATTTACTTATTAACAATTGACTTTGACTGGCTTCCGTCTAGGGAGCTTCAAGCATGACAAATGCTGACTAGAAACAGTCAAACTGGCATTGCTGGCACAAAGCTTACCCTTTTCATATTAATGCATCCCTTTTCTGTGTAGTCAAGTTAATCTTTGCTGACTAGAGGAGCTCTTACGAGCAGAAGATTACACATTTTTTAGGAAATCAACCAAAATGTTTTTCCGGTGACCAGCAGTGAAGTTCACGTGACTTCTATTGTTGCCACTCAGTCATTTCAGCGAGGCAATATTGATCTCTTTAGCATTTAGCAGGTTTCAGAATGTCTTATTCTGTGTTTTCTCAGCACTGTTTGCCTTTCCTGTCTCTCAGAGCAGAGAGTGATCTGACAAACTGATAGGAAGGTGGCAGAGGAAGTGAAATTATATGTTGATGCAGCAAGAAGGTCTTTGAGGTTCAGAGGGTAAAGGGCAGGCAAAATGTTTAACTAGTAGCATTATTTTCTAATGTATTAAAATGGAACATTAGAAATTGTACAGCTGCTGAACTTTTGTTTGAATTTCAAACGAAAATAAAGCAACTCAGCATGGCTCTTTCTGTCACTGTGTCTCTTTATTCAGCTACATTGGCTGGTTAGCTGCCCTCAGAGCCGCTCCCTGTTTCCATATTCCCTCTGCTGCTGCTCTCCAATCGGCTGTGGTCGGCAGAGCAGCACAGCCTGTTCGAGTCTGTGTGAAATGGCTTTTCTGCACGCTGCCCCTGCCATTATTCTTGTCCCTGCATATAAACATTTAGAGAAATTGCCTGTTGGGGCTTGTGTTTTAAAAGGAGGTGACAACTTGAATGTTGAAATGTGGCTGGTTTGCTTGTTTTTGAGTTGGAACCAGCTGTGTTAAGTGAAATTAAGTCCACAAAAGAACCTGGAAATCAAGGAGCTTGTTTCTAATGGCTTTCCGAAACAGACCTCGCAATGATTCTTGATGTTTTTTTGTTGAGCAATAGACGTCTGCGCCTACATCCTGCTATTACCACACACCTTCTGACCTCCATCAGAACAAGAGAAAGTGCAGACGCCATCAATCTTGCAGAAATCGCCCCCAGGTTCATCTGTTCATTTGCTCCATGTGGAGCTGGTGGCTTTTTCCTGGACCAGATAGGGAACATGGAGTTAAGTTAAGTACACTGCCTTGTAATACTATCCATATACTTTAAACTTTTTCAAATTTTGCCACATTACTTTAAAGCATCTGATTGACTAACACAAAATAGTGCCTATAACTGTGAGGATAATTATGGTTTTCAGTAGAAAAATAAACAACAAATCCGTTAACGGTGGGATGCGCTTTTATTACGACCTTAAATAACACCCAAAGTAACCAAATGGCTTCAGAAGCCACTATTATGATAAATAGCATTCATTTGTGTGAAATTGAATCACATCATAAATCTAGCTATTTTGTAGCTGTGAAGCGTAAGAGGTTTGTTATAGAATATCAGTGAAAACACAGCACCATGAAGACCAACGATCACAGCAGACAGGTCAGGGATTAGTTTGTGATTGTTTGAAAGAAAACTTCAAGAACACTGAGATACAATTTACCACAAGTGGCACAAGAAAATTCAGAAGAAGGAGTTCTGGTAATTGGTGTTTGCTGTTGTGGAAGAAAACTTACTTAGTCTCTATAGTGAAAGATAGTGGTGTTAGTATCATGATGTGGGGATGCTTTTCTCCTGCAGGTCAGAACTGATTTGGAAGATGGATGGAGCTAAATAATGCACAGTCTTGGAAGAAAACTAGTTGGAAAACACCTGAAATTGGGAAGAGGTTCATGATGGCTCTAAAGAGACAGACAAGAGCTACTGTTGCTACATGTTAGTGACCCTGTCAAAACCCAAACCTAACCCCATTCAGGATCTGTGGCAGGAGTTGAAAACTGCTAACCAGGAACTCTTGATCCAATCTGATAAGTTAGCATTTTTTGAGAACCATGTTTCGTTTTCCTGCTACTTTACTTTGGCTATACACCACTTTGGGTTGTTCTGTCTCATAGATTCCAAATAAGATGCCTTGTAGCTGGCGAAGTTTGTAGCTGTAATTTGGTATGAAAACTTTTGCAAGGCACCATATATGTTTAAGGCAGAGGTTCAGGGGTTGGATCGTTTGCAGCCATAACTCATCAGCTGTGTTCAGGGGCCTGGCCAAGCTTGTCTTAGATCATGCTGCTGTCTTCCTGTGAGGGCTTTAGATCCTGTGACTCAGCCTTCCTCTGCTCTGCCTGGACACTGCTCATGTGTCTGTAAAAAGCCATGCACACACTCATGCATACACAGACACTAGAAACCATATCTCTATAGATATATAGGTCATTGAAGAGATTTGAGGCTGTTTTTGTTATTTATGTAAATGTTTGGCAGTGTTAGGCTAAAAGCCACCTGGTTGGATTAGCGATACAGTGGTTTGTAAGTAAACAATGACCTCAACTCCATTATCTTCTCAGCACTTCTGCGGCTTTTATACTTTAGGCCAATTCAGCTCAGTGGGAGTATTGTTTCTTCAGATTAAAATAAAAATATGTCCGAATAACTGTAGGATTTTCTTCAGACTGCTCTTGGATTTGGCTGGAAACCATCTAATTTTGTGATTGATGCAAATAAGGTAAGCAGTATAGCTTTCTTATTGTCCCATGCTGATTGAACGACATCTAAGATGACAGGTGTCTCCTCTCCTGTTATACTGTGGTCTGGCCAAGGTTCTACAGCTAATCGCGGTGGTTAGAGGAGTGATTCCACCACGTCTGCACCAGTTTAAAAAAAAACAAAAACAGAAGATGACTTACAAAACCAGCACGTAAACCAGTAGAGTTTATTGCATATAATATCTTGGCACTTTTTTAACTTCAGACATTTTTTAGCTGTGCAAAGCCTAACTAAAGTGATCAAACATCTCTGGTACTCGCAGACTCATAACCTTACAGTATTTTACTCTTCACAAAGCAAAGCAAGCCTGTAGCATGCTATTGCTGCAAAGAGCAACAGTTGAATTACTGTTAGGATTTTGACCTTGTTTTGCTTGTGTCACACTGTAGCACCACATACGTGTGGAGCACAGCTTTATTTCATGCTTAGTTGGGACTTTGAGGGTTTAGAAGCATCAAGTGTCATTCAAAATGTTGCGCTGCTATATTCTGTAACGACATTGAACTCATACTGTAAGAACTATGAATGAACAGCGAGGCATATTCCCCCACATGGAAGAAAACACGTTAGTCAGCCCTAAGAGTGAGAAAGTAGCTGCTTCTATTACCACTAAGCCACCGCATGAGTTTCCTTTCTGCTGCACGTGGCTCATTGAGTTAAAACTTTTCCTATTGCAGAGGAAAAACGGCTATGTAATGAGGAACATATACAGTGACTTTGTTTCGGTGCACGACGGGATGGATTTGCAGGATTCTGGAGGTGTAGAAATATGAAGTTTGAGACAGCCACGCATACCCTCCCCCCATTTCTTGTGCCTCCAGCTGTAGGGTGTTTTTCTTGGCCTGAATATAAAAACACAGAAGCACACAGTTTCGTGTTATGCCCGGTGAAAACAAAGCATGCATCATGGAGTTTGGAGGAGAGGGAATTGCCAAAAAAATTTATTTTTTTCATGAACATTACACGTGTTTGTCTTCAAAATACTTTTATATATACTGTAATAGCCGTGGAACTGCTTTTGCACAAAAAAGGTTAAAGGTGAAGTGGCATAGCTTTGACTTGGTGGAGCTAACTTCTTTTATTCTTTGAGATATTACTTTTACACTTTGTAATTTTTTTTTACGCACTGTAAAAAAAAATTACAAAGTTTCTGTTTTGAAATAAGATAAAAAAATTGTTTTCCTTGTAAATAGTGCCTTTTTGTAAAGTAGACCATATTATGGGATAAACTGCATTTTTACAAACTAATGAAAAAAAGAAGCCGCCATATGATGAAAATAAGGAACTGTTAGGGAGACCGGTGTGCTCTGATTAATTTAAACTTTTGAAACTTTAAGTTTAAGTAACTGCGATCTTTATCTTTTAGTCAAGATTTGGCTGCATTCAGTGTTTTTGTTGCAACTGTTGCATTTGAGTATTTTAGAATACCGGTAATGAAGTTTAAAAGGTGAAAACCCTTTATACGGTGGATGGAATAACTCCTGCTAATTTTCAAAACAAAAGCACATTCTCTAAATACTGTTTTAGTTTCATTGTAATGTGGAGTGGCAGAATATCAGCAAAAAATAAAATTACTTAAATAAGGGCTTTTAAATAATTTTTATTATGTCCTTGTGTCCTTGAGTGAAATAGGCACCACTTAGAATCTGCTAACTTAATAGGATGTAAGACATCGTTTGTAGCCAAACACTAAGTTTTCCAAACATCTCGGGAGGGATTTTGAGCAACTCCTTTTTACAGAAACTGTCTAAATCCTTTAGGGCTCTTGTTTTCTGCTTGACATTGTACAGGTTTTCTGTTGGACTGAGGTCTGGAAACTGGTTTGGCCACTCCATGACCTTAATCTACTTCTTCTTTGGTCACTCATTGTTGTGTAACAACCTTTGTTTTTTTTTTTAATGCTGGACGACTCATTCCTTACCCCACTTTAGTTTTAATCTTGATTTCCATGTAAATGACCCTGTTCATTAGTCTGTCAAAGCACTGAAATTGCCCTGGGGCCGTAGCAAAGCCGATTTGTACTGATTGGAAATCTTGACTGGGGAACTGAAAGCTATCTATGGCTTCTGTAGCTAGGGGATGGTTGACCTCGGTAGTTTACAGTGTAGCATGTCCCTAATTGTTGTCTTGTTATGTGGTCTTATTGCTTTCAGATCACTAATAAGTTCTCTAAGTCATCACTGGCTGTGGAAACTTCCCATTGGATACCAGACAGCTTGGATTCTGTGTGTCTCCAAATTAAGTGCAAACTTTTCTTTTATTTGGAAAAAGGAAGTTTACAGCAACGTCTGATCCTTTTTCTGATTAGCCCTGGTAACGCTTCTAGCTTTGTTTCTGGTTCTGGAGTTTAATATATTGAATGTGACAGCTTGAGCCATTGCATTCTGGTTGTGGTGATTCTTGAAGCATCAATTGCAGACCATCCCTTTTGAATTTAACCAAATTCTTTAATGGGCTTGCTTCACAGTCCTCTCAAGGCTGCAGTTATACGTGTTGGTTGTGCACTTTATTGCTACATTTTTTACTTCCAGTCAACTTTCCATTAGCCACTTTTATCAAAACGAACAAAAACTATTAATGAATTATCATGAAAAAAAAATTATATTAAGATGTATTGTACCTGTATTTTGTCACATAGATGTTACTATTTTAGTTTTGTATGTAGTGTTAAGAATGTATTTGAGCTTCTTTCCTATTTAACACCTTTTCATTATCATGAATTAGCAACATTCATGAAAATTTGAGGAATATAGTATGATGCAGTTTTAGATCTGTGCAGTAATACCATTTTTGCATTGATGCAGTTCTATAATCAAAACTATAATTGTATTTGAAAAGTAGATCATGTGTGTATTTGTTCCTGAAAAAGGAACTGTAGTCACTCTAACCTTATTATATTGAAACAGTTCATAGATGACAAAAAAGTTATTAAAGCAACAAATTATTTAATTTAGTAACATAATTTCTGCAAAGAATTCTTTTTTTTTATGCTACTTGAAAATTCCTGTGCAAATTTTAACATTTGCACAGGAATTTGCATCATTTACCGTCAACACTGGTGAGCATATGCAACTAGTTTTTCCAGTGCCGTATTTTGGCAAAGTATGAAGTATCGAAGCGCATTTTCCTCTTTTGTGGGTGGTAAATTACACCTCAGTGCACAGTTTTGATGTAAAAAAAGTTTCCTTTCTAAGAAACCTTTACAGTGGTTCATTCCTTATGTAAGACTTGTATACTAAATATGAAACATCTTATTGCATTTATTAGTTGTCTGGGGCAAAAATCCTGCTTTTAGTTGCCTTTGAGACCAGAAACTCAGTTTAACATACAACAAACTAAAGAAAGTTATCTTCTGTCTTTTGATGTAGTTTCTCCAGGGTATGTGATCCACTTTCCTTCACAATTAAATAATTGCAAACTTATAAGTCAATACTGTTATTTATCTGTTGAATAAAAGCACTTTTGATCACACACAGACCCTGTGACAGTCTGTATCTTGCCACCTCAAGCAAAATAAACAAGCGCCTTCCACCTCCTGACTGGTGTTGAATATTTCACAAGATCCAGGCACCTTGATTAAAAAAAAAAAAAAAAACACTCCAGGTTTTCAGAAGTTGAATGTTATTTTATTTCCATACCTTGTTTTGTCATTGCATTTCTTCAGTAACCTAGATGTACATGCTTATACCCAGTTGGAGGAGCAGTTGTCCTTTTAAAATCTGCCTAAAGCCATAGCTTCAGTTTCCAATAAAATCTTAAGAAATGCCAGCCACAAAGTGGTAAAGATGTCTTTTAAGTTTAGGTTTACATGAAGTGACACATCATTACTGTAGCCTTAATGAAAGACTGCATTGCTTTAAATAATGACAGCTCACAGCATTTTCTAAACTAAATGTTGTGTAACTTTAACCTTTACACCGTGGGTGTCTGGCTGTGTCAGATTAGATATTTACAGTGTAAGAAGGAAGAATGGCCTAATGCAGTGAAAATAAACCACATGACAGTTGAATGCCAGAGGTAACAGGGCCTTCTTTCCGTTTGCCATTTTAGGGAAAAAATGTGCCTGTTTCTGAATGATTTCATTATAGGCAGCCAAATAACACTAATGATAAATAAGATTGTAGAGAAAAGTTAAAAGATACAACCTCAAATGATTAGTAAACCAATCAAACTATTGATGGAGTAAAAAAACCACACCATCTCAAAGCTGAAACTTTATTCTTTAATTCCTCTTTTTAGTTTTATATTTTTGTAAATTTGTCAAAACAAAACAATCTGGTTCCTGATATAATTTATGAAACTGTTATCATCCCTTTTTTACTTTTACAGTGTGTTTACCAGTTTACCAGTTGAGCAAATTTTTGTCATCACATCTGCGGCGTCCTTTGCCAATTTGTAAAGGTGTATGTCAACCTAAGATCCAGCAGCATGCTCTTTACACCATTTGACTTATGAAATCTGTTTACTGTGCCATGCAAAACCTTTTCACATATAGCAGTATAACCACAAACTTGAGTGTATTTTATTGAGGTTTTCTAATAGATGAAGACAAAGTTGTAAATAGTTGTAAAGTGCAGGGACATGAAGCAAGTGGTGTGCATTCAAATGCATGTGTGTTAAATATAAGCAAAACTGTTGTGCACCATCCTCAGCATGTCAGATTCTGCTGATCACCATTTACACAACAGTCGGACATCGAAGGACGTTATGAAGTCTCAGTTCTGTGTAAACCTCTGGACTGCTCAGCTGTTGATCTGTCTATGCTTTGCACTAGGTCGCACTCTTTCTGTAGTCCCATGTTACGTCTTACAGTTGACAGCAAATAATGTTGGAAGAACACCTCATTTCTTGTTGGGACCTTTCAACTGATCGCAAGGTGAAATAAACATGTGCAGTTTTTAAGGGTGATTTGTAATCATCCTTAAAAACAATGTTCTAGAACATAAAACATTCACTAAACATCTCCACGGCCTTGTCCCTGACTTTTTTGGTGTGTTCCTTGATTTCCAAGACCTGTTAGTTCACTGATGTTCTGAACTTCTGAAGCAAACCGCAGAGGCCTTCACAAATCTACAGTGTTTACACTAAAATTATTGCTTTACATACAGGTAGATGCTATTTATTACTTAGGGGACTTCAAGAAATCGGTTGTTGTGGATTTAATTTAGGGTTAGCAGAGTAACAGGACCTTACTGCAAATGATAAAATTTGAAGTTTGTGGTTGTAACTTAAAAAAGGTGAAGGATTTCAAAAAGTGTGAGAAGTTTTGCAAAGCATGGCGTATGAACCATATGCATAATGGCATAATTGTACATGGGTGAATTCAGATGTAATTTTATTGTCTTTCATGGTTGAAACAGTTGAATAGCATGTCAGTCATGTTTCCCTTTCACCTTTACTCACTTTTTTTGTCGCTGCCCTTCGCTTCTTTTAGTCACAACAGGATTTAGCACATCAATGGTGGATTAGTTCGTTTAACAAAACCATACAACTCTGCACTCGTCTTTCCAGCCTGACTTGAGGACCTCACACACAGCCCCCCTGTCTTTGGTGTGCGTGTGTGGTCGTGGGTGCTTGGCTGAATGAATCTTCATTTGAAGATGATAAAAAGCTTTGCTAGCCTTCAGAGATCCATCCAATCATATGTGTAGAGGCTGTTCTGTGAGATTTAACTTGCGTGAAGGCTGTAAAACAGCGGTAAGCGCTTTATTTTCACAGACCAGAAAGAAGAATTGTGTCAAAGTCTGCTTTAGACATGCATTCGTCAAAGTCTGCTTTAGACATGCATTCACCCCATCTATTTCTGAACGACAAACTGCTTTTAGCTAGTGTGAAGTGGTTAAAATAGCATCTTAAACCTGCCAATCTATTGTCCTTGTACTTCATGCTTCCTCTTGCTTTATCGAGTGTGGAAAGTTGCGTCCTCTGCCCTTGTAGCACTATATGCTTGCCTGCAGATGCTCCTGCTTCAGAGCACTGCACAGTGGAAAGTGCTGCTCGATATGCCAATAGGAGGGGGGTCAATCTGGAAAGACTCTAATTTTTAAGTGTGCATCTGAGAGCCAGCTTGTCCGGATGGAGGAGGAAAACCCCACAGCGAAACTGCAGCCAGCTCAGGAAGGATGCTCCCCATTTTTCTTCCACATACGGGGCGGTGACGGTTCATGCCACCTGGTGTTAATCACCTGAAAGCGTGACAAGATTTAGGAAGTAGATGTGTCAGAATGAGGGGGTGAGCTGGAAACATTCCATTAAGCTGACACGTGCCTCTTGCAACACACAGTGACGAGCTGAACTGCATATATGTAGCTGTGAAAATCATTCATTTAGTTTTAGCCACGATGATGACTTACATTTGCTTTTACCACATTTTAGTGAAATTATGCAATCTTACAGTAGTGGCCAAAAGTTTTTAGGATGACAGAAGTCTTGTTTCTTGCATGCATTACTGCCTCAAATTTCATGGTGGCAAGTTGGATAAGTAATTAAAAAGATTGATCAGACTAGATGAAATGAACTGGAAAGTTAATGAAAGTTCATAAAAACTAACTTAATGACGGAAAAACTAATTTGGACTGTTTAAATTCAGCCAGACAATGACATAATTTCAGTGGAGAGTGTTAATAAGGCCTGGGAGCAGATCTCACTCTGTGATTTAATTATGAGTTGAATTGTTTTAAAATGAAGTGGTGCTTGGTTGGACCCAGGACTAAGCGGACCTTATGGCTGGCTTGGGAAAGCAATGGAGTCCACTTGAGTTTGATCTGGATGAGGTAACTAAGGAGAAGCAAGTCAAGGGTTTTCCACTTTCAATTTTGTTTCTTTTTATTTGATAAATTATTGTTGATATCATCCCTTGGTGTTTTGTTGCACCATCCCTTTTAGAGTTATGAATTACAGTGGGGAAAAAGTATTTAGTCAGTCACCAATTGTGCAAGTTCTCTCACTTAAAAAGATGAGAGGCCTGTAATTGACATCATAGGTAGACCTCAACTATGAGAGACAAAATGAGAAAAAAAAATCTGAAAATCACATTGTCTGATTTTTAAAGAATTTATTTGAAAATAAGGGTGGAAAATAAGTATTTGGTCA
>CAEGAE010006441.1:0-10529 GCA_903067095.1 Girardinus metallicus
TCCATCCATCCATCCATCCATCCATCCATCCATCCATCCATCCATCCATCCATCCATCCATCCATCCATCCATCCATTTTCCAACACCTTTGTCCCTTAGTGGGGTCAGGAGGGTCTGCTGGTTCCTATCTCCAGCTAACGTTCCGGGCGAGAGGCGGGGTCACGCTGGACAGGTCGCCAGTCTGTCGCAGGGCAAGATTTAGACGTTAAATTCTTAAAATATTCAGAAACAATTTTTCTCTTTCCTTTAGAGGCAAGCTGTCAAGGAATTTCATGGAGGATTAAAAAAAAGAGCTGTAAGAAACACTGCCTTCTAACTTGAGTTAGTTTTTATTTATTATAAGCGGAGCAGAGGTTTAATTCCCAGCTACACCACTCCAAATATTTTTCATACGTTTATTTCTCCCCCCCCACCCCCCTGCGTCCGCACTGTCTGGGATTCCAGCCTGAAACGCTGTTATACGTATGCCACGCCAGCAGGGGGTGACAACCTTCACTTTGACCTCGTCAAAAATCAAAGATACCTCAAGATCTCATCGCATTGAACCGCAGTGTTAAATTATGGAGCCAACGCCTATTTTTTTGGCTAGCTAAAAGTTGTACATGTCTTGTTTTCCCTTCCAGTTCTACTCCTGAAAAAACACCCGTGGGTGAGAAGCTAGCTTGCTAGCTTATTAGAAGAGCTAGCTAGCTAGCTCTAGCTGTAGCTAGCTAGTTAATCCTTCTAATAAGTTCAACTGAATAGTTTAGTCCTTGCATTTTAGTGCTATCTAACTAGCTAGCTATTCAATTGAACAAGTGAAGTTTTTATTTTGTTTATCCTTTAAATCTTATACACATATATTGTTGGCAGAGTTTTAAATGAGTATTACTTCATTCATCTAGTCTTCAGTTGTTTGTCTTTCTTCTGGTCCCAATTTTCCAAACACCACAATTCTTTTTTGTTTTCAATTTCTAACCAAGAGTTTCCCATTTCTTCAGCAACTTAATTGACATTTTAACTTAAAACAGTGTCAAAGTTACTTTCAGAAATTATAAACTTTGACCTTAACAGAGGCACGGAGTACTTTAGATGTTGTTCTGGGCTCTTTGGTGACTTTCTGGCTGAGTTGTCGATGTGTTCTTGGAGTATTTTTAGTAGACTGGCTTCTCTGTGAAGGTACAATACTGTTTCATGTTATCTTAGTTACAAATTGAGCTGTAACACCAATTAAAAGAGGGTGGATTCTTGCCAGCCCTGTTTTTAAAATCCAATATGGCTGCCATACAGAGTAAGCTGGAGTAAGGACTTATTGATTTGAACATGTCATTAAATCAGTCACACAGATGGTACCGTACAACACATGTTGAACATGTTGCTTCAATGTTTTAACGTGCACAGGATTGTGATAATGTCCAATTATTAGCTTATGATGCTAACAGTAGATCGGCTGGCGACTGCTGGTGAAGGAGTAGCTCGTATAATGAGCTCAGCAGATGTGCAGTCCTGCCAGGTGTTCGCTAATTGCTGCCGGCTACTCTGAAGGAGCTGAGTGGGGACATCACAGGCGAAGGCTGCTCTGTGACGAGAGAGTAGAAACTTGGAACCTGGAGCTCTGAGAAGGATCTTTCTCTTGAAGGCGGGGCTAGGTCCACCCAGGCGTTTTACACTGTTGCATGGTTGCCACGGGAGATTAAAGGATTTCTTAAACATGAAAGAATCAAGGTAACACTCCAGGTATGTTTTTGATGTAAAGCTCAAAAACTTGCTGTAACACTGGCCTACTAGCAAAAAGCTACATGGATTGATTTGATAACGGAAGTTCCTCTTCAACCACATCAAATAAGACAAAGTCTTGAAGATGGGAAGTGCATGAGATCATAAATTGTACTTAGGAAAGTTTGCGCACCGTCTCCTGCAAACAGCTAATTAGACAGTTAATTAACAGCTATTTACGTAAGCGTAAATAGCTTACGTAAATAGCTATGTCTCGTGCAGAACGAGACATAGTTACTGTCGTCTGCCTCACGCTGTGCTGGAAGATTTCTTCGCGTCAAGTGGGTTGAAGCAGCAGATCTTCATTGAAGTCCAAAACCACTTCTTCTTCTTCTTCTTCTTCTTCTTCTTCTCCGGCTAAGTGGTGGTGTGTATTCTGGGGTGTTGATGCAGAGTGACAGTAACACTGTTCCCACTGCAGAGGATTTCAAAGCTTTTGATCCCTTACAACACAAAAGCCTTTGAAAAAAACACATGCCAATTACCAGCAGTGTCTGTAGCAGCGTTACAGTTCTGTCTCGCTTTAGCAGAAAATTAACTAAAAAAAAAAGAAGAAAAGACGGCACTCCCATCAGCTGTTGAAGTGTCGCATCCATCATGCTCTGCATTGGAATTTGACTGAACATACTGTACTTCCATCCAGTTCACTTGAAAAGAGGAAAGTCGACTTTTTGTTGGGATTTGCGGACCTCAGAGGACCTCCAACTAAGACCTCAGAGGGTCTTAGTTGGAGTCCCACCTAAAGCCTGGCGATGAGAAACATTGTTATCTAAGGTCTCAGGCAAACACAAAGACCCGACTCCCTCTCTAATCCTGTGTGGGGAAAAGGAGTTTGCATAATTCATTTTTGTGTGTGTGTATGTGAAATTTTAAATGCTGCATTAACTTAAAACTGTGGAACACAGAAAACCCCCAAAGCCTCGCAGTGTTTTGATAAAGAAGGCAGCAGAATTTTAATAGAGCAGACTTCTGTATTTAAATTTATCTTGTTTCAGCTCTGTTTACCAGTATTGACTTGCTCAAAGGTTCTTTTAAATTTTTGCGTGTGTCAGAAGCAAAGTGTGTTTTGATTGTGGAGATGATAAAATCACTGGCAACACGAGCAACCGCATGATGTCCAAATGGAAATGTGGCCAAACAACCAGTTTTACTCTGAGACAGTGAGAGGACGGATTCAGTGATTTTGGTTGTGACTCCCATTGGTGTGTACGGGAAAACAGACGGCATTCCTCTCTCAGCCCCAGACAGGCCGTCTTCACACCAGGCTAACTTCAGGGATGAAATTATCCTGGGCCCATAGCATCGGATTCAAGCAACAAAATCAGAGCATGTGTGCAGTAAACTAAATTGGGAAATATCTGACAAAAGTCCTGAGGTCTTACTTGGCTGTGACTAATCCTTATTAAAATTGTCATTTTTGGTCCTGTTGGTGCTAAAACAGCAAAGTTTTAGAGCTGTGTGACACTCCATATTTTGGCATCGATCCGATATCAAGTAAACACACGGCCAGTATCGCCGATACAGATTCCGATACCTATACTTTTTTATTTTTAAATGTTGACATATATTCACATTTCTGACCTTTATGTGTTTTTATTGTTTTTCTCCAAGTTATTTTGTGACAACCTACAACAGGATTTGGACAAAATGTATATCTGCGAAATACTTCAATAATATAAATGGAAACAATAGAACAACTAAACAAATATGTGTACAGTTTTTTTTCCCTAAATAAAGTGCAAAAAAGACGACGATTTAAGAGCAAATCAAAACAAAATCTTTTGTGAGGTGCAGCAGCGGAACTACAACACAAAAATAAACTTTCAAGTGTTAGTGCAAAACTAAATGTTCAATTTTACCATGCCAGAATCGAACCGATGCCAATATCAACTTGGTATTGATATCAACATTTTCGGATCAGTCCGTCCACCCTCATTCCATGTCCTGACAACGTTCTTTTGCATAAAACTAGACATTTACTCCAGTTGGTTTCAGAACGGCTTTGGGGTCGGGGGTCAGCCTCTGCCTCACGCAGGGAAAACGGAGTGTCTTGTTTACGGTAGGATGAAGGGGAAGATGGATGGATGGACCTAGCTAGGCGATGCTCAAGTCTGTTCCAGCAAAGAAGAAACAGAAATAAAAATTAAAGGCCTGGGCTAGTTATATATCTAGCTTGTTAGCTAGGCCTGGCCTTGCTAGCTAGTTTGACAGCTAGCTAGCTAGCAATGCTGTTCCATTGAAGAAAAAACAGAAATAAAAAATTAAAGGCCTGGGCCTAGCTAGCTAGTTATCCATCTAGCTAAGCTAGGCCATGGCCATCGCTTATGTAACAGCATTGTAAAGTTGTACATGTCTTGTACAACTTTACAATGCTGTTCCAAAAAAGTGAAGTTCTTAAATGGAAGTTTGTGGTTGTAATAAGACTAAAATTTGAAAAAGTTGAATACCTTGGCTTTGCCAGACAATTTAGTTTGTAAATAAATATGTAACATTTATGAACAGCTGGCATTCATCTGGTGTGTGATTTGGCAAGTTTTATAGTTACTGATGAAAACCTGAGCAGTTATTTAGTGTCCACTGCTTTCTACCAACTAGGCCACATTGTCACATGAATAATCTTCATCACTTCTTGTCTATGTGTGTGTGTGTGTGTGTGTGTGACAGATGAGGGCCAGACAGTGTGTGGCTCACCGGCTGACATGCAAGGTCGCCGTCTGAGCGAGGTGGGCATCCAGCTGCGGACGTTATGTCACCAGACGCTGGACTCCTGGGACTACCTGTTCTTCGTTGTCATCGGCTTCGTCATCTTCGCCGCCGGGACGGTGTCGGCGTGGCTGATGGGCGTCGTCATGGTGTTGTACGAGCGCTACATCAAGAAGAAGGACGATCAGCTCGAACTGGAGAACGAGGAGGAAGGTATTGAGACGGTTGGTGCATCCAGAGGCAGAACAGAGCGGGGCAACAGGAGCTTAAAAACTTCACATACTGTTTGAAAGAATCCGTCCACCATGGATCCCGCAGTGCCTCCTCTAACACGCCTCCACGGCTGTCTGTGAAGTCTAACATTAAATCAAAACTGAGTCTTGGCTTGCAAACTGAAAATGGATAAGGAATGTCTTTCTAATCATTTGTAGGGCACTTTTGGGGGATGAAACAGTTTTTTTTGTTTTTTTTTTTAGTCTCCATGCTGGAGGTCCCCATAGCTGGGTGATACATAAAACATATATGCAAATGTATGAATCTGTATGTTGTATAATTCTGTGTTGTGTTTGAGTGGGAAATGGATTTGCTGAGCAGAGAGGAAGTGTGAGTTGGTAAAACTGGTATTAATAGACCAGTTTGGTGTTTCTTTAAGGCATCTGCACTCAGCTTATTTTATATTTCAGACTTTTGGCATCTAAAGTCTTCTGAACTAGTTTTACATTACCATTTTTTACGATGCCAAGCGTTTTTGCATCTTCAATGTAAAGCACTTCAATAATCTCCTGTATCTTTAAGGAAACTTCTGTTTCCAAAAGGCACAATCTGACTTGAAGGGGCTGTATAACGGGATAGTTTAGGATGTTTGGAATGAGTTTAGGCTGAAACGTTATCAGCAATTAATATCTTTGCGTCTTCATTTCACATCAATCCAGATTAGCTGGTTTTGTCGTTAGCTAGTTGATGCTACCAACAATCCAGAAAAGGCCGAAGGCTGACGCAGACTTTTACAGACCAAAAACAACTCCAATTTCAAAACGTCACATCAGTTTATGAACAAATTTCTGCTTTAGAAGAAACACAGGAAATGGTGACTAGAGGCAGCGCATCCCTGATTATCTTCCTGCGTGAAACGCGATGAGAATAGATCAACAAAGTGTTTGAGGTCAGTTTAACAGTCAGAAAGGAAAGAAATGCAGTGTAAAAGTCATAAAATAGCATTTAGTCAAGCTGCTTTATTATGCTACATAATATTGTGTTACTATGTGCCCTTTTCATAGCTTTACCTTCAAGTGTTAAATCACAGTATGATTTGTAATTTCTTTTAAACAGTAAAAATCCAGTATGAAACTAATTGGCGGTGCTCCACTCATTGTCTTCTTCTGTAACTTATTGCAACATTGTGTATAAAAAACAAACATTGTGGTTTAAGTCATTTTTAATTAATAGACATTTACATAATTACTTTTATGTAAAAATTGCCATTTGAAACTCATCACATTTGAGAAGGAAGATTATTAGTGACGCACCGCCTCCAACCTCCATATCTGCTGAAATATCCATAGGTTTCTCTGTAAACATGACAGTTTTGAGATTGGAGTTTAGGATTATGTGGTCGTGGCGCCTCTCAAATTTAGCTGTATAGCTTCGAAATCTGGTCCAACAAATCTGGATTTTGATCAGTTGAAGATGTTGAGACGCTCTGAGTCTATACTGCAGGTAAGACATTAGCTGCTGATTGTGTTCCTTTAGAATCTCACATCAAAAGTCCTGAACGATCACTTTCCTTTGATTTGATGTCAAACGCTGGAAGGTTATTGGTGATGCATGAAAAACAGGAGGGAAAGCCTAAACTACCAATGAGATCTTTGAACATTGACTTCCGTATGTTTTATATACTTCAGTCTCTGCACGTTGTAACTTTTTACATAGTCTAAAAGCAATAGAAGTAACTGTGATGGGAAGCACTGGAAGGTTTAGTGACACACACGGTAACAATCTAATATTTTTTTGGTCTGTCTGCCAACATGTTTGATACCATGAAATTTACTCTGATTAGCATAATGCGAGTTGTAAAGTTTGAATAAAACGTAATGGTCTTTTTTTATATACACTGAAATGTTTGCCTTGCTCACAATTCATTGTTTGCTGACCAGCTTGTCCCGTGAGGAAAGAGAAAGGAATGTTATGAGGTGGCTACACGTTTTTTCCAAGTTTTCTTGCTACCGCTGGATTTCTTGTAAATAAAACAAGCTGGATTATTTAGTTACCGTCATGTGCAGGGTGTTTCAAGCAGACCAGAGTTTGAGTTGAATCAGCCACCGACAAAATTTGTCCGTTCAAAGAATGGAACTGAATGACTTTAAATTATTTGTTTAGAGTCAATTCAGGTCATTTTGGTTTTAATTGATGTGTTGATATTGGGACAGGCCTAGGCCTTAGTGTGTGTTCTGACAATAATCTCAGATAAGTGGAAGATGGACGGATGGATGAATTTGAACGTAAGAAAGCCAAAACACTCTCTGCTGACTGTGTAAATGGCATAAGCGACGGCAAAAAGCAAAATTCTAGTTAAACTCTTCTCAGCAAACACTTATGCATAAACAGACATTTTCCTTTCAGCTGTAGCCAAACAGTAACGGGTGGGGGTGGGGGGTTATCAAATGAATGTGGGCGCTGTTGATGGATGATTCAGACGCCGTTTTCTCGCTTGAACAGCGAGCGCAATTCCAGAGGCAGATATTGTTGAGAGCCACGATGGACTCTCTAATATTACAGATACAAAACGATGATATGGACTCAAGCAGGAAAAAGGAAAGGTGGAAGTAAAGGTATTTCATTCCAACCTCTGCTAAAAACAGCCTGAATCTGTCTAAAAATCTGTTGTTTTTTTTTGGGTTGTTCTTCCTCCTTATATAAAGGGGTGAATCCTGACTCATCATAGTTTGTATAACTATGCATGTACCAATTTAGGCATAATGGCGTGGCGTGCGTAGCAGGGATGTCAAAATGTCAAGCAGAGGTCTGTATGTTGCGGACATGACTGGTGATTAGGGACGCCTGTGCAAAACGTAGCCACTGACTCGCTGATTGCTGTTAACGCTTCGGGCATTTACACAGCCTGCTTTCTTTTCCTTTTTTTTTTTTTTTTTTAAGTGTTGCATAACCCACATGTCTGTACTAAACTCTCATCTACACTGGATATAAATAATGTGCACACCATTGTCAAAATGTTAGGTCATTGCGTTGCCAAACAAAAAAGAGAGAGACCGAAATATATTAGTGCAGGACTTGTTCTACTAATAGCCTTACAATCCATACAGCTGTAGTTGCAAGCAAACTATTTTGAGGTAGTTACTATGATTATACTTTATATGTTCAGTTTGGTCGATTGGGGACAAGGTTGTCCCATCAAACCACACACCCAGTCGTGTTTTCATCACTTGTTTGGACTTCACATTGACTTCCATTCATTTCTACAGCCTAACCCTTACCATCATCCTAACCCTTACCCTACCCATCACATACCTAACCACTAACCCAAAAACAACAATTTCCCTCATGGGGACCCCACAAGGAGCAATGGTCCCCATAACCCCACATTGTAGACAGAAACACACACACAAAAAAAAATTTCAAAAGCGCACGCAGGGTCAGTGTGACCCCGCCAGACTGTGGAACGAGTAAAAAGCTTGTGGAGTCGAAATGACCGTCTTTTAATACCACTGGAGGGTTATGGGTGTTTTCACACTTGAAGTGTTCAATCAGCGGTTTGTCTGTGTTGATGTGAACACAGCAACTGCTCCAGGGTACGGACCAAAACAAAACTGTATGCCAAACGGATTTTGAGAATACGACATAAACAGCTCTAGAGTTCGTTTGGAACCGCACCAAAGATACCTCCTCCAAACTGACCTCGGACTTCAGTAACGTCCCCAGTGGTTCATTTACGACATGAATGACCTCAGTCCAACACATCGGTGTCCGCTGAAAGGCTGAGCTAAAAGCTGTCCAAGTATGGACAGGTGACTAATAAACAAAGGCTGTGCATCTTTCAAGACATCTTCTCAAAATCCGTACAAATACTTTTATGGTAATTATACTTAAGACAGTACCCAGAAACACACTTATGAGATAGAACATTTCGTATCAGCTAGAATATACAACATTCAGACCAAAGTGACCTGCATTAGATTGTCCTTAGTCTCTTCATCAATTTCTTCAGTTCTTGGTATTGTTACTGTGGCTTTCTCCTCTCTCCACCTCTCTGGCAGATGATGACTGTGTCCCACATAATATCTAAATTATTTTGTATCCTTCTATTAACAGGAACCTTCTGACAGTGGCGTTCCTCTTATGCTCTACAAAGTTTCTGTTGCAACAAAAAAAAATGTTAGGAAAACCCATCCTAGACCCGTTGGACTTTTCTTGGGGTCATTCACAGTCACTCTGAGTCACGTGCATTTGACGTCTGCATTTGACAGACGTGCATTTGACAAAATGCACGTCTGTGCTGAACTCCCATACTTATCCTCATAAATATGGAATCGTCAGATGTATGAATAAGTGAGGGTGTGTATTATTATCTTGATCTGAAAATGTGGTGCCAGAGGCAAGGGTGATACCACGGGCTGGAACGAGAACTGGCAGGTGACCTAATTTGTGTGAGCACAGAGATATATGGATGGACAGGGAATGCCCAAATCTACCCCACATAAAAAAAAAAAAAAAATGTAATAAGGATTTCTAGAGCGTACATAATGGAGTACCAGCCCTCATATTGCAGACCATCATGGGCGTTGTACCCATGTGAGTTTACTAACACCCACAGTTTTCATGCAATTTTGCTCAAAAACCGCATTTCTGTGGTGGTGTCTTTGTGCACCAATCTGAGTGCGCAGTGAAACAGATGTGAGCGCATATATCTTTGTAAGCAAAGAGTAATTGGCGGTGTCGTCTTTATAATTCACTTGATTGCTAATTCACATTCTTACTCCTCACGTATGGAATGCTGAGAAGGCCAAATTTCATTTCATTTGTCTTTAATATGTTGGTAACACAAAAGCTAGATGTTTACAGTGTGGGTGTGTTGGTAACGCAAAAGCAATTCAAATCATATGTAGATGAACCGCACCACCATGACGGACAGTTTTGTATCCAATCAGGGTATTCCTCAGAGAAAAAAAGAATCAGTCACAATCAACAAGCCAAAATACTCCAGGGAGTGAGAAATTACAAAAGAAAAAAAGGTAGGATCTTTGAAAAACACAAGAGAACATGATACACTTTAATTTTGTAGCCTAATAAGATGTAGTCAAGCAGATAAATATGCTTACTTTGTGTATTTGAGATAACATTTCTACATTTATTGAGCTACTACTCTATGATGTGATCCTCCAGGTCAGCTCACATCCCCTGCACCTTTGAAAACCGTGCTACACCCCTGCATACTGGGAATTATTTCAGTCAGGACTGTTTTCATATTTATACTCCAGTTATATGAAGTGGCTAAACTAAATTTCAGTATTATGCACTTTTAACTCCCCCTCATCACCCCCCCATATTTAGGCACATGTCTGAATGTGCTTTAACACACAGACCTGAAAGCATCAGTCCTGCCTCCAGCGTGAATCACCTCTGGATGGAACATTGTGTAAAAGGACCATCGCTGGCCAGAACACCCACACTGTAAACATCTAGCTGTGAAGTTTAACTGTGATCATCTGTTGCCTTTCTGAACTTGGAAACAGCGACTTCCATGTTGTTCTGCTAAAGCTAAAGCCAGCAGCTGGTTAGCTAGCAGGAAGAGAAATAAACATCTAGGCTAGCTCGATTACTAATTTGAGTAAGGAGCATTTTTTCAAATTAACCTAAATAAAATATACCTAACAGGAGTTGTAAAGCTGACTTTATAACTTTAATCTTCTACTTTATGATGAAAAGCGCTAACAATCGACCTTTTTCACGCTTCCGCGTTTTTAAAGCGGATGTGGGGTTTGACAATTTCCGGTGGCTATAGCGTTAGCATTAAAAGGCTAGGAAAATGGCTCAGTCTCGGCGGAGTTGTTTTTGT